>CAEFZY010015163.1:0-20856 GCA_903066815.1 Brachyrhaphis roseni
GAAGAAGAAGAAGAAGAAGAAGAAGAAGAAGAAGAAGAAGAAGAAGAAGAAGAAGAAGAAGAAGAAGAAGAAGAAGAGGAGCACGTGTTTCCGGGTTTCCATCTGAGAGAAGTGCTTTGTGAGGTAACAGAGAAATAATACAAATGGTGCGTAAATTAAAATACCACGAGCAGAAGCTGCTGAAGAAGGTGGACTTCATCAACTGGGAGGTGGACAACAACTTGCACGAGGTCAAGGTGTTGCGGAAGTATCACATCGAGAAGCGCGAGGACTACACGAAGTGAGTAAAACCCGTGATGAGATGTTTGGGGTTTGACTGGACGTTCAGACAGGAAGGAGGATGGAGAAGGTCGAAAAAGTTCAAATGTGGAAAAACGAGTTATACACGAAAACCAAAGTTGCTATTTGTAAGTCTGCTCATTAGTCAAAAATACAAACAAACGAAAAAAAAAAAAAACACCCCCTAATTTGCATGTGAGTTAAATTTACTACAAAGACGGAATATTATTGAGAAACTCAGAAAAACACAAAGTAAAAGTAGTTCTCCAGGTTGAATACACTATATATAACTTTCCAATTAGATTCAAGTTTTACCACAGTGCAGTAAAATTCAATTGAAACGATTAACGTTGCAGCCTTCCTTTATTGTGACAATGCATTTTAACAAGATGAAACCAAGTTGGGGGTTATAAACACAGAGGCACACAATTCACAGGAAGACTTTCAGGGTAACTAACGTTGACACAATTAATGGCAGCAGTAACTGTTATCATTTAGGATAAAAGCTCAACTAAATAGACAAACTACAAATAAGTCCTACAACTAGTCAGTGGCAGCAGTATCTTCTTTTTCAACTTAAACAGCAAAAGACGGCGAGTGTATCATCTGCTGAGAGAGAGAACATGTTGTTCAAGTTATGTCCTCCTCCTGGAAAATGTCACAAAGCAGAGAAGACATAAAGGTAATGGCATCCATAACTGATGATGACGGACAACTGGAGAGTAGCAGGAGAAAGTAGCAGAGTGAGAAGTGGTCAGAATGTCCAAGCTAAGTGTTTATAGCTCTACAGAGACAGAAACAAGTTACAGTTTGTGATCTTTATAGCATCAGCACTATATGAGAAACCACCAAACACAGTGGTTTCAGGTTCTTCTCAGTCTTAGACTGGGTCAAGTGTCTTAACATGTCAAACATTTAGTGAGTTTTTGAAACCACAAACTTTTCAATGTCGGTTTTTTCTTTGCTGTCTTAATTATAATACATGTTTACCAAGTGAGAGTATTTTAAATGTTCAACTAGAGCTAATGGACGTTGTCCAGATTCCCAAAAAGCAGAATCAAATCAGACTCGCTAAGTCTTTAGCTGCTCATGATATAGGACTTTAAGGTGCTGCTAAGGTGTAGCGTGTGTTCCATCTGAATTAGGTGTGTTAGAACAGCATATAGGGAGGAAATGGTTGGTTTTATTGTAGGTTGTGTCTTTTTTATCTTTCAGGTACAACAAGCTGAGTCGGAACATCAGAGAGCTGGCGCAGAAGATCAGAGACCTGGATGAGAAGGATGGCTTCAGAGCTCAGAGCACACACCGCTTCCTGGAAAAGCTGTGAGTCACCAGAACCCGTTTACTTCCTGACGGCTGGACGTTAACTGAATTTATGTCTGGATTTTAGGTTTCAGGTGTCTGGGAATTGTGAAAAACAGAAAAAACTTTAGTCTAAGTCAGTTATGGTGAGAAAAACGTGTTTTATTTTTATGCAGTGTATGTAAATATCTGGTTTCAGATTTAATAGTTCCTCATTACAGTCAAAATAATGTCTTAGTGCTTTTGCTGTAAAATAGGTATTTCTTTTCGACGTCAAGGGAAGTCCCTCGTTATTTTAAGACACCTGGTACGATGACTGTAGACATCACTCTGATCTATGGATGCAGCCATTGCAGTTTTCTACCCGATTCCCGATCTTTGCAAAGCCTAACCTGCTGATTAGGCATTTTGTCTGATACCTACTTTTTATTTTTATCTAAAAGTTGCTAAATATAACAACAAAGTTGCCAAGTTGGCAGCAGTGGGGCGAATATTAGCTGTGTTTCCATTACAAATATGTGCAAAATTTTGTCACTAATTTAAACCCCCCCACAATTTATCAATTACTGTGTTTCCATGAAATGAAAATCACAATTAAAATCAGACTTTAATAAGCTCAAAAATTATTATTATTTTTTTTTTTAAATTGATGTGTTTCCATTAAGCAAATTTATTTTTGGAAATGTCAAATTGCGGATTTATATGGTCGGTGGAAATGCAGCTGATGTTAAGCAGAAGGAAACAGGGTCTGTTTTTTAGACCATTGTGGAAGAAGATAAGATCGGTTTCACATGTTGGCCAAAATTAAGAAAATGGTGGCTGATTGATTGGTGCACCTCTACTTTGATCACATCTGTCGTTGCCCTCTGACCTTTCCACATCAAGCCTCAGTGGATTGTGGCTCGTGTTAACCCGATGTGACACTGTCTGCTCCTCTGGTTGATCAGGTACAGCATCGGCCTGATCCCCACCAGACAGAACCTGTCGCTGACTGAGAAGGTCACGGCCTCGTCCTTCTGCAGGTAAAATCTCCACAAACACAAACCGACGCAGCGTTGCAGCTCTGTTTTATCCTGCCTGTTCGTTCACCTGCAGGAGGCGGCTGCCCAGCATCATGCTGAACCTCCGCATGGCTCAGAACCTGAAGACGGCCATTACCTTCATCCAACAAGGACGTATCCTTCAGTCCGTCTGGTGTTTGTTATCCCAGAGAGAACGCAGGTTTGTTTCCATCCAACAACAGGTAGTTTTCCTAAACACGCTGACAGATGTTCGTGTCGGCCCGGACATCGTCACAGATCCAGCTTTTCTCGTCACAAGGTCAGTCTCCAGCTTGGTTTATAACGTCTGACATCCCCCACAAGATGTTTTTGTGAGTAAAAATCAGCAGCACTGTCTGAAATTATGTCTTTGTTTTAGAAATATGGAAGATTTTGTCACCTGGGTGGACTCATCGAAGATCAAGCAGCACGTCCTGAATTATAATGATGAGGTGAGACTTTCATTCATCCATGAATGAATGGAAGAGCTGCGTTCTATAGCTGTTTCCACTGACCGTAACATTCGCTTAATGGAAACATGAAAAAAAAACATGTTTTTCTATAAAAATGTTTCTACGCTAAGATGAGGTGTTTTTTTTGGCCGTATTGAAATAGATGTATTTTTGCAAAACTGCGATAGACATTTTTTTTTTTAAACATCGCACGAGTCACATGATCAACAACCGGATGTTACTACTGGTGAAAACGACAAAGAAGATGACAGGAAGTGGTTGTAGGATGATGGCGAGGCCTGATTTCTTAATGACAAACTTTTTCTCATAAGATTTTTAATTGAATTTCTGGTTTAATGGAAACATTCCAATTGTGAAATTGTGTTTTCTTGATATTAGCAGAATATCAACAAACATTTGCACACATTTGTTATGGAAACGCAGCTTCGAGAGCCTCTGTTATGGAGTTATGAAAATCTGTCTTAATTGTAGGATCATGACTTACATTAATGTTTCTGTTGCAGAGGGACGACTTTGATCTGATAGCATGAGTGGGAATGAACTGTGCTGCAAACGCAACGGAAGAGGAGGAATGCTTTAAACTCCAACAGCACAGACTTACGGACTTCTGGGAAAACGTTGGCCATGTTTACTGTAAAGTCCTTCTGGATATGAAGGATGAATGCTGCCACATTCAGCATGAAGCGGTCTTTAAATGTAAAACTCCTGAGTCCTGGCGTAGATGGGCCATGATTTTCTTTAATTTGGGCTATCGGCCGATACGTACTGAGCACCTAAATAATTTTTTTTTAAATTTATATCGGCCAGTGTCTGAATCGGCAGATCAGGTTGTCCTTATGGACCCATTGACTCATGTAAGTGTGTTTCCTTGTAATAGTTAAGGGGTAAAAATCTGTGATCAGCCAGAAATCCTCAATCTGTGAAAATAAAATACCTCAAGATAATTTAATTCCAGAACTTTTTTTTGGAAATGTATTAAAAATATCTGATCCTTTTGCCAATAATTTTGCTTCAAATC
Source organism: Brachyrhaphis roseni (assembly GCA_903066815.1). Taxonomy (NCBI): domain Eukaryota; kingdom Metazoa; phylum Chordata; class Actinopteri; order Cyprinodontiformes; family Poeciliidae; genus Brachyrhaphis; species Brachyrhaphis roseni. The sequence continues at coordinate 4,113 of CAEFZY010015163.1, forward strand.
ACACTATTCTAACCTGTTTCTCACCTCATGGAAAAATCCAGGTTCTTACTTTTGGTTGTGTTTTTATTGCTTGTTCATAACAATTCAAAAATACACAATAAAGCGTTTATTAGGATCAGTAAATAAATGTATTTTCTGAAAGATGCTGATTCAATAGTAATAAACTTTCAGACAGGAACCTTGTAAACGTGACCAACCAGGCCACGTTTACAACCGGGTCTGATTTTCAGAATAAAGTACAGTGATAAAAAGAATATGTTTAAGTATTGAAGTCAGTAACAGTGACTGGTTTCCAAATGACAGTTACTGTTGAGGCTGATTTGATGTAGTTTTCAAGTTATTTAATTAAATCTAACAAAATTTCATCCCTTAACTTATTGGATGGAAAAAAAAAACACTTGTAAGAAAATAAACTATAATTTCTGAACACGCAGTTAGGCCATATAATTTATTAAGACTTTCATTAGTATCTCTAAATAAACCAGGAAGTTATTAGATTATTCTAGTAATTCAAGTTAAAAAAAAAAGGTGAAACCTAAATATGTTATGGATTCACGTCACTGTAAAATATTTCAAGTATTTGGATTAATTTTGATGTTTGACTGAAATGGAATTACAGCCCAAACTTCATGAGTCATGAACCTGGTTTTGTATTTTGAGCATTTTGTACTTTTATGATTTGAGTTGTATTTTTTTATTTTTTACTGCTTGAGAATATACATGCTTTTTATGATAAACAGTTAAACCCAGAGAGACTGCTCATGATGTCACCATACATGATAGTTTGCTAAATATTTTATTTTTTCAAAACAATATAAATTAACCAGAGTGTTTTCCTCACAGTGTCAACATATCTGGAAGCTGCTTCTTCTTCTTTTGTTGTGTAACTCAGAGAAGCTCCACCTCCAATGTGCAAACATCTGCCTCTGTAAACAACCACAACGGCCCACTGTAGAACATTTGTCTCCGTACAAAAGAAAAGTCTAACTAAACACCAACAGTTTTGTTTTCGCAGAACACAAAACCTAAAGCTACAGCGGAGGAGAAAGGTCTTCCTCCACCACAGAGAGGGGAAACAACACCCCCCTTTCAGAGTCTTTGTTTAATCATCAAAGCCACCAAAAGCGCAAATAGATGATGAGCGTGACGAAGACCAAAACCACGGCAGCGACTTTAGCGTAGGTGGAGCGGGTGTTGAGGAACCTGGCGTCGCTGCGGTACTTCTCGGCCTGGCTGCGCAGGTTGCTGGCCTTGGTGTCCAAAGCTGATGAAAAGAGCAGATTCGGGGTTAGCTGGTGTCGGACAGCCGGTCAACGGGTTGGGGTTTTACTCCAAACTGGTTACCGGAAAGAGCTTCTCCTCTCTGCAGGACCTCCTCGATATTTGCCACCATGATTCTCTGGACGTCCTGCAGCTCCGTGCTGACGCCGCTCAGGTTCCTCCGAGCCCGGCTGTCAACGTATGACTTCTTTGTTTTCTGGATGTACGTATCTAGAATATAAAAAAGTAACTTTTTCTCCTGCTCCTTACATGTGTCCCAAAGTGGATCTAAAAAGACATTTAATTCTTCAATTTCAGAAAACACTCCAGCGATAAAAATTTGATTTAAATCATATATTATGAATATTCCGTTCCTTCAGATGTTTAACATAAATGCTAATCTATTGTTTGTTTGCATTACATTTTTAAAATTTTGTTAAGATTTTTTGTACCTAAAGAAGACTAAAGTGGACTTTATCAATTGCTAAATTTAGCAATGCTCTTTGTGTTTCTAGAATCCCTAATATTGGGGACACACAATGTATCGGCATCAACATCTATGACGATTCGATAAATAAAACTGGGCCGATATTAACGAGTGTTTATTTCTATCTTGTTCCCATTTGTATTTCAGGAGGGAGTTGGTGGTCATGTGACATTAACTGCTTTTCCATCAACTAAATACCTGCACATTTTCATATTTTGACAGTAAGTTTGCGCAATAGAAACACTCCAATTTCGAAAAAAAATTGTTACGTTTTGGCGCTAGGATAAGGTGGGTGTTTTAGTTATATCAAAATTGGATTATCTCGCAAAACTGCAACGGAAAAAGTTTTTTTTTTTGTATCACACAAGTCACACGATTAACAACCAGATGTTACCGCTGACAAAAACCATGAAGAAGACGACAGGAAGTAGTTGGAGGATGATGGCGTGATATTTTTAATGACTCATTGTGTGAACAAACGTATCCACCTGTGATTTTAAATGTGTTTCCGATTTAATGGAAACACTGCAATTCAAAATTGTATTTTTTCCACATTACATTTTTTAATTAAAGTGATAGCGATGCAGCATAGGATTTAACCGAAGCAGAGAAGCTATGTCAGTCAGTGGCATGGTTGTTTTTTCACTGTGTCAAAATGGTAGCAAAATCAACATGATATCAACAAATCGATATCGGTCCAAACTTTCATAGTACTCAATCTGGCACAGATAAATTGCTGCTATCTTTGCTCTGAAGAAAGAACAGCTTTAGTCCAGAGCTGGAGCTCATGGAAACCAGCAACCAATCAAAATGTGAGTCACAACGTCTATAACTCATGCTAGCTCCATTTTTTAAAAGTCCACAAATACAAAATAAAATCAAACATCTACTGGCTGAGACGACGAAGCTCCTCGTTAGTGAACAAACCAAACTCTTTTCTTATAGAACCTGTTAAGAACTTGCTGAATCACCAGCTGTGGTTTAGCACCGGAACAGTTCTAATGGGAAAACCCAAAGAAAACCTTACCAAACTCTATGAAGGAGTACGGCCTTGTCACTGCAGGGACTCTCTTTCCGTAGTGCTCACAGAATTCATTGTGGAGATCCTCTAGGTACCCAAAAGCCAACTTTTTAGGGAAAGAAGATTCACAGAGACACAGGCAGCAAACACCCTGGGATATGAAGTAACTGGAAGGGAGAAAAAAAAAAGTCAAACCCATAAATAATCAAAAGGCCTTCGATTCCAGGTTGAACCTACAAATCTTAACTGACCAGAAGTTCATGTTCCCAGCCTCCAGCATGCAGCGGTCCGGGCTCTGAGCGTCGAGTTTCCGGAGCAGCTGTTTGGCCTGACTCTGGTAATGCTGGAGGTCTCTTCCTGACTAACAGAAAACAGTCAAAGCACATCCATGTTTGTTTGCTGTAGAACCAGACAGTCAGTGAAAACAGCCTCTAATGGCGCAGGTTGTTTAAAACACGGCATCTCAATGTGACCAAGTTCTCTATGAGTTCTGACACATTATACCTGAACTCTTAAGTTTTCTAACTCTGTTTCCCATTGTTTACAGATTGAATAGAAATATCTTTTACTGTCACAGTGGGGAAACTCAGGTTCAACAGCGGCTAAGTGACAAATAAAAGTATTCAAATATATAGAAAAAACTAAATTAATAATAATATACTGTACAATAAGGGCATAGCTAAAAACAAACATGAAATAGTGTGCAGTTATCAAAAAATAGTCAAATATCAAATAATACAGCTAATCCTGCCCCCACTTCCATAACACATATACACACAAGATAGCAATAACATTGGCTATCAATATCAGATCAATACTTGTGTGGTAAAAAAAAAAAAAAAGACGTCAGCCGATACCGTTAATGCCGATATACCGTGAACATTTAAAACAGGCGTGGTGTGAGCTTCAAAGGCTGAAACCATGAGGTGGCAGTGCTCTGTTTTATACCAAGTTTAGATGTTAAATCTTTCAGCAAAACAAAGAATACACTACAGCCATGAGTAACAATTGTTTTTTTCTTCCCTTCATGTATTAATTGAACTAACTTTTGAATGGAGCTCTGTGTGCAGCCCAATTTAGCCCTCATTCAAACCTGTTCATCTTCCTGGATGGACGCAGCCAGCGGCAGACCGTCCGCCAGCCGAGCGATTACCGTCAGGAAGATCATGTCGACAGACGTGGGCGCTCGGCGGCTGCTCGATCAGCCAAGACACCGAACAAACTTCTCTAGGATGTTTTACGGCGACGGTGCACTCGGAACGCGCAGGGCGGAAATGGTTCGGTGCACCTTCGAATTAGGTCCGACTGACAACACACGGTGACGACGCAATACCGAGGTATGCTACGGTGGCTTACGTTTCTCGAAAGCTATATTTTTAAGGAATATACAGCTGTAATAATTAAAAAAAAACATTTTTGGCTTGTGTTTGACACACTCCCTCGCGCTGTTTCGTCACTGTGACAGAGCGCGCGGCGGCGGCGGCGGCGGGGGGAGCAGACGGCGCCGAGTCGAGCGGAGCTGCAGATGCTGTCTGAGCGGCGGCTCCGAGCGGACTGACAGCACAGGAAGGAGCCGCTGAGCCATGGATTCACCAGAAAGGTAAAAGCTGCCTCTTTCCATTTCGCCCCACTCTCCGTTCCGCTCTTCAGAATAACGTCTCGGTTTTTATCCGCAACCCCCGGAATGGCGCCTCTTTCCCCAACTTACGTTATTTATTAAGCCAGTCTAGCATCCTGTATCCCCCCACTAACCTCCTTCCTCTATAAAAACGCTGTGAAATCAGCCCCACTGTTGGTTGGAATGTTTTACTTGGAGTTAGCTAGGCTCTTTTTTCTTTCTTTATTTTTTTAAAGATGTTTACGGTTATAAATTAAGCATTTATGCTAGTAGTTGTGATCGGAACGGGGCCCCGGAAGCAGCTGATTCCGCAGCTGGATTCTCCTTCACCGGCCGCTCAGGAGCAACCAGCCCGCATCAGGATGGATCAGAATGGATCACTCTGGATCAATGGATCAGATGGATCTCTCCCTCCATGTTGAGGTCTGCTCTGCAGCATTAGTACGTGAAAGATGGGAGTGCGCGTGCAGTGTAATCCCCTGTGCTTCACAGGAAAAAAAAAAAAAAAAAACACCATTCACTGATAGAAATGACCCAGTGAGACCCCCCCTCCTGACCCCCTCCCGGCCTGAAAGGCCTGATTGTTGCGGGGCAGCGGGCTGGTCGCTGGTGCATTACCAGTCCCATGTGTGATGGTGAATCACAGCTGGTTTTATTGTCCATTCAGGAGTAGAGTGGGGAGATTATGTTTTTATTATTATTTCAAGGGTGGGGCACTTCATGACTAATTGATTATAAAAACTGAGATTAGTTTCACGCAGTTAGTTCTTAATATTCGTTGGTGTTTTATTTGTGATGGCAGACCAATTTAAGAGCAACACCTTTAATTATTAAACTATCCATCATCTGGTTATTGATTGTTGTTTTGAGGCTGCTGAGCCACACATTCACTGATCCGCCATGACAGACTGGATTCCCTCCTAACATTGTTTCCTGTTTTACTCTCTGAACTATGGTGGTGTATTAGGACCTGTGTAAATAGAAAAAAATCTCAGAAATCTTCTAGGGAAAAAAAAAGGAAATTTCTGATTTCGAAAAGTCAAAATCAGAAAATGCTGGGGGAAAAAAGTAAAAAAGTTTCTCGAAAAATTGTGGAAATTTCTAAATTTGAAAAGGGGAAATTATTCACTTTTGAAACTCAAAAATGTTATTGTTTTTTCTAAAAAAAATATTTCCAAAGTTAATCATGAAATTGCATATATTTTCTTGCAAATTTTTAACTTTTCAAACTCAGAAATTTCCACGTTTTTTCAGGACATTTCTGAGATCGAGCTCAAAATTGCTAAGCTTTTTTCTAGCAAATTTTCAACTTTTCAATCTCAGACACTTCCAAATTTTTTTCTCCAAAATTTCTGAGATTTATCTCACATTTTTTGTCTTTTCAAACTCTGAAATTGCACCTCTTTTTTCCTAGAAAATTTCTGAGATTAATCTCAAAATTTCAGAGTTTTTTTTTTTTTGTTTTGGCAGAAATGTATTTCTCAGTGATCAGCCAGAAGACCTCAGCCGGTGCATTCCCTGGTTCCCGTCCTGTTTAACGTCTCCCTGTCATTAAACCCTCATGCTGTCACTGCTGAGAGTTTACCTGCCTGTTATCGTCTGCAGGTGTGCCTGTAATGCTTTGGGCTGAGGAGGAGAGCCGTTCAGGAGGAGATGGGCTGCACCTCTGCCAAGCAGGTGTCTTCTGTTCCCAGCGATGAGGAGGGCCAGAGCAAATCCCACAGCAACGGGGACCTCGTCTCTGGTCAGTCTGACGCTGATGGACTTATTCTGCCTCCTAACTCTTCCTGTAGCTTTAAACAAAGGGTACTGTTGGATGGGGATGGAGGGAACTGGATATTCTTTCCAAAGGGACAGAATCTGCTTGGACAGTTGGAGGCGGTTGTGTCGGACGGTGGCAGAGTACCTTCAGGGGTGAACGAATAGCCCCACCTCCTCCACAGCATCCTGCCAAGGGTAGAAGAGCGCCCCGCAGCAGGAGGGCCGTCGTTATTGTTATGCAAGCCTAAAAAGAGGGAAGTGCTGCCAAATTCAGCTGTTATTCAGGCGTCTCCTCCCCAGAGCTGAAAGTAGGGCAGAAACAAAGTGAGACTTTCTGATTCAGTTCAGTTCAAAAGCACTTTATTTATCCCAAAGGGAAATTAAATCTTGTCGTAATTCATATCGTCAATGAGTGGATGGTGATGCTCCAGTAGCAATCAGTCTCGCAACGAATATGAAGAATCCTCTGACTGAAGACTGTTGCTGGGTGATGGTCTGACTGCTGTCATGACATGCTGACAGCTCAACGTTAGGGCAGCAGAGACGATATTCCATAACAACTGAATGACATCATCAGTTGTCAGCAGGCTCTGCTGATCCAGCTCCTCAGCTTTTGACGCTCCTGTTTAAATATCAACCCGAAAACGTATAAAATAACCAAAAACGGTAGAAAGACAGGTCGAAGTTAAGACTTAATATTGTTAAATATACCCATCATAAGAAAGTTAAAACACTGGAGGGACTGATGTCATTTGAGTGTTGAATTAAAACCAAAAGCCTGGGTCGTCCTGTTGCCATAACACATTTTACTGAACGATAAAGTGTCCCAGAAGTTATTGCAATGAACAAAAATACTGATGTTTTTGAAACTATTTTTGTGCAAAATAATGATAATGGCACCACAAAGTAAGAACACATCACATTGTTCTTAGTGTGAACATTTAACAGTGGACCTGGGAGACGTTTTAAAAGTCCAAGATAAATCAACAAATCAACAAAAGCAGCAGGCTGAAGACTTTTATCATTCAGTTTTTGGCAGAAAGAGAAAAACGATAAATCATACAAATGGAAATGATTGGCTTTGTTCTAATTTATCATGTGATTAATTGATTTATTGACAGTCCAGTAATTACATCAGCACAATATATATATATATATATATATATTTTTCAAATACAGAAATGTGAACCTTCTGAAAGCGTGTTCATGTAATCTGCTCTGGGCTCGTTTTGTGTGAATTACTGCGTCGTGGCCTGGAGGAGCCGCCTTCAGGAACCCTAGTAGATTATCATTGGGTTCAAAGGTCAGGGGAGTTGGCTGGCCAAGCAAAGGAACATTGAAGCATTGGTTCCTTCGGCAGTGAAATTCTGCACACATTTGTAATGTGCACATCAAACATTGATGTGAATGAATATTAGAGATTCATATCTCTAATATTTAGCAACTTTTCAGACAAAGGGGGAAAAAAATCAGTATTTGGAATCGGCAGCTCAGGGTTTTAAAGATCGGTGATTGGCCAGAAAACTGCAAAACAACATCTATTCATCCATAAAGATCAGGTTTATATCCCATAATTTTCTCCAGGTCGTTCCACCAGCAGCAGTTTGGAACCAGAGTCCGATCTGAGCGGCTCACCTTTCTGCTGTGGCTGCACTCTGACTGCCTCACGGCTTCACCTTGTTGACTCTCTGCTCCGCCCTCTGACCTCTGAACAGCAGCTCGTCTCTGAGTTCATTGTTTCTTTTTTTCATTGAGGCTGCTGACGTGAAAATCCCTGGAGATCTGCAGACACCGACCAGCCCATCTGGCCCTCATAATCATATCGCAGTCCGAGTCGACCGAATCACTCCTACAGAACAAGCCGGTCACCTGACTCCGAGCTGACACCGCCACAATATAAAAAAAAACAACAAAAAAACAAACAAAAGAAAAGCTGTTTATATTCCGAAAAAATATAGATGCAAATATTTCAGTGTCTAGACGTTTTTAGGCTCACGATTTGATTCAGAAACCCCAGAGCATTTATTTCAAATAATTTGCTATTTACATCAAATTCCATCAGTTTGCATTTAAACAAGAATAGCTTAGTGCATCAAATTGTTTAACTTAAATTACCAGCATTAGGTTAGATTTAACCGTCTGGCTTTTTCTTAAATAAATAACTATTCAAAATGTCATTTTACAAAAAAGACATAATAATTAAGCAGAATAAAATACATTTTTGAACATTTTGAATCGATTCAGAAGTCCAAGGATTAGAAATTCTGATTCTTCATAGAATCAGAAGTTTGTATTTTTTATTTTTTTCTACGCGTTTACTTCCTGATCTCTCAGAGCGTGGGATCGGACAGAGGGGAACCGGACCAGCAGCTCGTGTTCTGCTGATCTGCTGCTTGCCAGCCATTGTCGGGTCGGGCCTTAGAGCCGGATGCCAGAACTCCACTATGTAATTACTTTGAGGAGAACTGAACTGTGAGAACTGTTGACCTCAGAGGATTGTCCCGAATCGACCTGCCGCCGCTCCTGCTGTGTTAATAATAATAATAATTAATTAAGGGGGCGGGGCTTCTCTATGTCTGCTTCTCCACAGATGAGCACAAGATGAGAGGCGTGGAGAAGGACAAGCTCATCAGTGGAGAGGAGGTGGAAGACGGCGGCCATGACGGCTCGGTGCGTGATCCCGCTCTGGGTTTCGGTTCACTCCCGTGCCGTGGAGAAAATGTTTGAAGTGCTTTTGAGTTTGACTTTATTGAACGTTGTGTCATAAAAGAATAAGCAAAGTTATATACTAAGGAAATACGTTTAAACAGACACAGATGTTCTGAAATGTCAGAAATACTTTCATTATTACGACTTCATTCTGGTAATATTCGATCTTTTTCTCGTAGAATTCTGACTTTACTCTCAAAACTTATAAAAAACTTTTACGTAGTTGTTTTAAATTCGGCCTGCAGATAAACAGCACAGATTTGACTTTCTGACTTGCAGCTAAAGAAAATTAAAGAGGTATAAATACACCGTTTTTATTCTAATTGAAGACAAAATCACTACAGAGGCTGTCAGGGTTTCCCTCAGTGTATTATAAGCCTGGTGGGCCACCAGGCTTTACTTGTGCCCCCAACAGGCTAAGCATTGCTTTTTTTTAAAGTCTTTTTAAGGTGTTTGCATTTTGTAAGACTTTATAATTGGTGTTCGGGTGTTAATCTTCCAAACTGTAGATAACACATGGTTATCAAGTGATATTTTCAAATTTCCTGTCAACTTTAAACATCTTCAACTCAAAAACACGACGGGCTGCTGGAGGAATGACTGCCAGCCACCGGGCTCAGCAGGTGTTCTGGGGGAAACCTTGGGCTGCAGTAGTGATGATGAGTGCTGTGCTTTGTCCCGCAGGAGAAGAGCGCTCTGCTTGGAGTAGGACAACATGCCAGCGAATCGGGATCCAACGGGAAGATTCTGTGAGTCTGAATGATGCTGCCGTTTGGTCGGTTCTCTCTCAAGTTGAGGCGCTAGAGGAACATTCTAATTGGGTGTCTGTTCCCCTCTTCACCCCCATAAGGAGCATCCACTCCTCGGAGAGCCAGCAGGAGTTCTTCCGGATGCTGGACGAGAAGATTGAGAAGGTAAGGGAGGTGAATGGGTGGCTGCGGTGTCGCTGTTCAGCCCAATGACAGGCAGGAGATTAACGCTGCAGCTGCTGCGGATCTGTATTTAGCAAGGACACGACAGATGACACAATGATGCATAACAGACTCAATCTGTCACATCCAGTGTATGAGTAATGTGGTTTACAGGCGAGTCTGTCACATCTAACACAACACGGGGGGGAGAGTGACCGCTGATATCCCAGACTCTGTGCCAGCATGCAGAACAGATGGCCGGAGAAGAGTAGGGGAATTGATAATGTAATAAAGTCCAATTCCATTTCTCCTTCTGTACCCAGCACTTAGCCACATCCCTCAGCTTATGATTTAGCTTTTTTTTATTATTATTATTTTAGAGCTGCAGTATGTAATATATATATATATATGGCAAGACCTTTTGAGCAATAATAAATCCACAGGACTATATGGCAAGATCAAACAGACATTGTTTTCAGTTAAAAGGTAAAATAATATTGTTGAAGCGCCATGGGTTTGTTGGGACCATGTATAGTACTAAGAAATATATCTTACAGACCATAACAGTAAGGACCTTATCACTTATTTACATTTTTAATTAGATTTGATATATTTATTACTTCAATATTATTTTTCATGACAGCGTTAATATCATGAAGCTTTCAGTGACTCCATGACACTTTCAATTTGACTCATTAGGATTTGATTAAGAACCAACTTTGGTCTTTGTAATTTCTGTCCAGTAAAACTATTAATCCATAAATCAATAATCAGGTCAATATAAAGATATAATCCATGTTTCTGTCCTATATTTGTATGGCATTGAAAGGATGTGGAATTTTTGTTTTTCCACTGAAAGCTCTGCTTTGCACAGCAAATCCAGTGTGGGTGAAATTTTATTAATGATACTCTGATGTCCCATTCTCCTGAAAGCAGCACAGAGCTTTGCCAACAGAACCTGACAGAAACATTAAAGAGAAGGAGAGTTATGATTTATATAACTGCAGTTCTATCCATGTTTTAATGTTGCAGAGCTCTGTCTTTTAGCAAATAGTTTAACATTTAAACTGGCATTGTTGTACATCTTTTATCTGGTCATTTTATGGAAGATTTAACAATTGAAATTGCACAGAACAACAATTTTTCCATTCTGATTGGCTGCTGTTAGGCCTACCAATTTTAAGCTGAATGTCCATTGCATTTTTCGTAGAGGCCTGTAAAAATAATTTCTGTTCACGTCTCTTTTTTGTTCTCTGGGAAATTATTTTTGATGATAAATACAGAAACAACCATAAAAATCAAAACATCAACAATAGTGATAGTAATATTAATAATGCAATAATATTCAGTGCAAAGTAGTTTACAAATTCTATGATAGGGGCGGTGAGGGACCTGGATAATGGATAGGGGACCGCTGGCCCAAAAAAGGTTGAGAAACACTGGCCTAGATTATAAACTTATTTTTTTTATAGAGAAAAGAATTATTCGAAATTCACATGGATCCATCAAGCAAATTTGTTTTCGAAGTGTCAAATTCCACAAATATACGGAAACGCGGCTCGCGAGTGCTGATTGTGTGTGTTGTGTTCAGGGTCGGGACTATTGCTCAGAGGAAGAGGACGTGACATAGCCTCACCATCCTGGATCCGACCGGATGGAAGACGGGCCGGACTCTGGGTCTCATGGGGCTTCATCTTGTTTTAATGAACTCTGTTTGAGCATGGCGGAGAGGGATCGGTTTGGAGAGGGATCGGTTTGAAGCCGGGACGTTTTCTCCCTCCCCCACCCGCAGCCTGAGCTTGGTCGGCTCCGCACACGATTCCAGGCGAGATCTGGAAGAGACTGGCCTCCATCCGGAACGAAGCCATCAGAGTCAGAAACATGAACTGAAACGTATCCGACTACCATCAGTATTCATCCACTCATGTGGACCTGTGCTAAAGTTGCGCCATTTTCTCCCGTGACAAGTCTCCTCCCCCGCAGAGACGCAGTATGAACCTGTTGTCCCCCACAGCGCCCCCGTCTGTCCAGAGGTATCTACGTCAAACAAGGCTCAGGGTTAAAGTGTTGAAGTGTAGCCGTCCCGGTCCTTCCTCTCACCGAGACACTTTCGCACCACAAACGTACACGACGCGCACTGGCGCACCAGAGTTAGTCACGTTTCCTGCTTCAGTTTCTGTTCCGTGTGACGACGAGGTGGACGCTGCCGCAGCACACGGACGTCTGTTCCTGTACGTCAGTCACCAGTGTTAAATCTGTCTCATTGTTACGTTTCTTTGTTTTGATTTTTTTTTTTTTTTTTAGGAAAATTAAAAGTGTTTACAGGAATTCGACTGGTTCTGTTCTAGAGATGAGCAGAGGGACAGCAGACAAATGCTCAGCTAATTAATAATGTTAATATACTATTGGACATTAATATGCTATTAATATTAATTAATGGTGACATTTCTGGGGTATTTTTTGGTGGCTCTTGGCAGAGAATGTGTCCATCTAAAACAGCATATGGCTCTCCGCAGTATGTAAGTTTTATTTAAAAATATATTTTTTTTTACATATTTGCTGAAACAGTAACCATGTCAGTTTGCATGTTCTCCCTGTGCATGCTGGGTTCTCTCCGGGTACTCCGGCTTCCTCCCACAGTCCAAAAACATGACCGTCAGGTTAATTGGTCACTCTAAATTCTCCCTAGCTGTGAGTGTGCGTGCACATGTTTGTTAGTCCTGTTTGTCTCTGTGTTGCCCTGCAACAGACTGGCGACCTGTCCAGGGTGATCCCGCCTCTCGCCCGAAATGTAGTTGGAGAGGCACCAGCACCTCCCGACCCCATTAGGGACAAGGGTGTAAGAAAATGGATGGATGGATGGTAACCATGTCATGACAGCATGCTGAGAAAGTAAATCTGCAAAAAAAGATAACAAAATCAAGCTACTGGTAACAACCAATCAGAGCCAGGAGGCGGGTCTTAGTGCTGTCAATCATCATGTTGAACACCCTGCTCAGCCCTACTCTGCAGCGTCCTCCTAATAGAAGTCTGGCATGAATGAACAATTCATATGTGGTGTGGGGGTGAAACAAAAATAAAACTGCTATGTTTCCTGGGAATTTATTCCAATATTCAGTCACCTCAGGAAGTCATCTTTTTATATTTATTCTACCTTTGGTAAAATATGCAATATTTCAGTACAAAAACTAATTGAAATAAAACTTGAAACGGATTTCCCTGCTTGTCCTGAGCCCTTGTGGGGACGCTGGAGACATGAAGAAGGGAAGTTTGAGGAGTTTAAAACTCCAAGGAAGAAGCTGACGACAACGTGGGATAATTATGTCTGTCACGAAATGAAAAGTCACTATTGAACGCTTCACACCCCTCGTATCCATGCCGACACTGCGATGACGCGAAGACTGCGCTGCTCTGAAGTTTCAAACTGTGGAGCTGCATGAGCAGGAGAGGAGAAGCTCACTGCCATAGAACGGGATCAACGCTGCTGCTGCCGCCTCTTCCGGTGCTGCCGCCGCCCCACGTCCTCAAAGGGCCCAACAGGGGGCTCAGGGGTCACCAACCCATCGGTCATCCTCTGGTAGACCAGGGTGGAGTCGGACGCCACGGCACACAGCAGCAGAGGGAAGCCCCGGTCCAGTGCCTGGCGGATGCTGCTCAGAAGAGAGGGAGAAGCCGAGTTAACAGAGGGAGGTGAGGAGAGGCGGAGCGGAGCGGTTCTGCTGCGGATCGAACCTCCTGTGGCTCAGAGATTGGTGAACAGGCAGCGGCAGGACAGTGTGGACTGGACCCCCATCCTTCTCCTGGGCCTCCAGCAGAACCGCCTGCAGGTCGGGAATTTTCACACAGGAGACCTCCTTCCACCGACGCACTGCAGAGCACAAACACACAGCCTGCTGACATTTATATGGCCGATACAAAGAGTCTCTGAAATAAAACGCTCAGATTTCAGGGTTTTTTTTCAGCACATCTAAAACTATGAGTATACTGACAAATCGGTCCAGATTTCCTTAATTTTGGGAGATCGGCCAATATTTACATGTTAAGCTGTGAGAGATCTGACTGACAGACCCACCAGGTGATGTCTGCACATCAATAATCAGCAATGTTGTCAACTCAGTGACTGTCTTGCTATATTTAGCCACATTTCAGACAAAAAAGAAAAAAGGAATCGGCCAAAATCGAAAGACCGGTAATCAGCGATCGGCCAGATCGGTGCTGCTAATGGCTGTTAACCTTGTTAATAAATGAACTGTTGTTTTTTTGTTTTGTTTTGTATTCCAACAAGAACTAGGTGCAAACTCGGAGTCTACAAAAGTTATGGATGGATGGATAAATAAGAGGATGTGTCAAAGGGTCGGATGGATAAACAAATATGTGGGTGGAAGGGAAGATCTATCGAGATGGATGGATGGATGGATGGATGGACTTGAATTGGCTGAGGATGAATTGGGAACTTTTAGACAGTGGGACAGTTAACCCTGGTGATCAAACCAGGCGTCCAACTCACCCTCAGTCAGATCCATGTAGACCAGAAAAGCTGCGTGAATCTGCTCACTGTCCCCCACCTGCAGCTCCTTCATCTGCTGGAGCTAAAACAGGAAACCCCAGCTGGTCAATCAATCTGAGGGTCCGACAGAGCTCAGCCTCCCCGGACAGGGTTCCTGTCACTCACCGCGGGATGCCGCAGGATCCAGTTAGCCTCCGCTCCGTCTGATTCTCCGGACATCGCACACTAACCCTAATCTGAAGGTGAAACACAGATCTGCCTAGCAAGGCATGGCTGGTGTTTTCAGATTTACCGGCGTTCTGCAGCAAAGTTAGTCCGGATGGAAACACAGTCGTCTTTTCTTTTCCGTACCGGGTGAAAAAAAAACAAAAAAAAACTGAGTGTGAAGCAGTAACTTCCTGACAGACTGAACTCAGATAATACGCTGATACAGCTCTATGGAGCTCCTGGGGTGCCATTGTTGTCAGACTTTCCTTTTAACAAAAAATAATAAATAAATAAACGATTGGGTTGTGAGAAGATAAATTACTAATCACGAAATCAGTAGTATGTAGGGGTAAAAGGGACTAAAATAACCGAATAAATATATCATCAAATAAATAAAAAAAAATTACATGTACCATGAAATAAACAAATGTTTAATTGAATGTTTAAAGAATTTATTTAACAGACAATTAATTTACTAAATATGTCACTTTGTATTTTTATATATTTACTCAGAAATTTCCGGGGTGGGGGGGGGGACATGGTGGGGCCTGTGTTGTGTGTGTGTGTGTGGTGGCAGGGGGGATGGGGCGGGGTTGCTTTCATTGGGGCACAAAGCTACTGAAGTGTTTAACTGCCAGAGTTTGGAAATTAATTCAGAAGCAGGATCTTGTTTAAAGCAAAACTCATTTAAAACAAGAAAATCTTCTTTTAACAGGAGTTTTAAGATTGACCTCTCATTAAAACCAAAATATCTTCTCTTTTAAATTAGACAGGTTGGAAACAGCAAGATGTCATCTAGAAGAAACCAGGTCAGATAAGGAGAGTAACAACGAGCCACTTTATGCCTTCTTAATATGTCAGAGGAGCGTATTTTGATATCCCGTTAAAATGAGAAATTTTCTGACTGTAATGAGATATATTACAAAAACACAACTGATAATGAGGCAAAACTGTTGTTATAAGTGAAATAATCTGCCAATGGAACAAGTACATCTTTCCCAATTTAACAAATTATTTACTTAAAACAAGCTCCTGTGTCTCGCTGACATGTTTGTTTTAAGTTAGGTTTGATTTATTTCAAGTGTATTAAAATATTTGCACTAGAAATTAGATTTAAAAAACTTGATACGATTTTGTGTTTTTGCAGTGTATAGAACTGGTTTTAACAAGAAACTAAATTCGGGAGCAACGAGATGCTGCTCCTGAATTTATTTCCAAGTTCTGTCAATTAAATGCTTCTGTACAAACAAAAGAATAATGAAAACACACACACACACACACACGCCCCTCCCCCTCCCCACACATGCACACAGAAACACAAAAGAACAACATGTCATTCAAAATATTAACTAAGCCAAAGAGCCACTTGTAGCTCCTGAGCTTCTACTGATCTGACCACTTACCCAGCAAATGAAAACTTTGATCATGTCTCAATATGGCTGAAGCTGAAACTGCAACACCATCATTTTTAATTCATTGTTAAAGTGAAAGGTAAAAAATTTAAATTGATTCAATTACTTACAGCTTACGTGCCAGCAAAAATCACCATAAGAAGTTGATTTATTATTATCTCTTTGGTAAAAATGATTAGATCCATAGCAGCACTGCCCCCTGCTGGCCCCCGTCTAGTACCGCCCCTGCTCGGATTATGTACCTGGTATCAAAATTAGTTTGATGATCTTAAACATTTTAGTATGAGGGGGAAAAAGCGAAAAACAAACAAAATTGTAAGTGTAATAGTAACATACAACAGTAAGTCATTGGTATGTACTGTTACAATGAGGAGGGGAAAAAAAACAAGTTTTGAGTTATGCTCATTTCAGAACCGCAGACTTTCACCAACTGTAACAGTAAAACACAGTTAATACAGATGATGCACACAGATGGATGTTGGTACAGACTGACACCACCAACTGCTCTTTCAGCAGCTCGTATCCAATCAGGTGTTTCACTGGGAGCCGCTCATAATAAAAATTGTTGTTGCACAGCGCCCCTTATGGAGGGCACTGGGAATTGCAGCCTGTTTTTGTCACGGAGGCTGATGTCACATCTCTGATGTCCCTGTGGTTTGTCTTCTAAACTCTCTCCATATCCACGTCGAGTCTCCACAGTTATAAAGTATTCATGATTATTAGGCCCGAGCAGCAAAGCGCTGCGAAGGCCTATTGTATCTGTACTGTTTTTTCTTATTAGGCCCGAGCAGCAAAGCGCTGCGAAGGCCTATTGTATCTGTACTGTTTATTAGGCCCGAGCAGCAAAGCGC
>CAEFZY010015174.1:0-29596 GCA_903066815.1 Brachyrhaphis roseni
TGACCTAATTATTCCATTCAGGTGTGGTGCAGCAGGGGCGCATCTAAAAGTTGCAGGACACCGGCCCTCGAGGACTGGAGTTTGACATCCCTGATCTAATCCATACATTTTCCTCTACTTACACCATTCCCCTGACCTTTCCTGCAGGACCATTATGACTGGGGCCTCCGAGCCATCAAGTCAGTGTTGGTGGTGGCTGGCTCTTTGAAAAGGGGAGACCCAGGACGAGCTGAGGACCAAGTACTCATGCGAGCTCTGAGAGATTTCAACATCCCAAAGATCGTGACTGAGGACATGCCCATTTTCTTGGGCCTGATCGGAGACCTTTTTCCTTCCCTGGAAGTCCCCAGGAAGAGAGACCTGGACTTTGAAAAGCATGTAAAGCAATCCATTCTGGACCTGAAGTTGCAGCCTGATGACAATTTCGTTCTCAAGGTACACAGTTGAAACGGCCATGATGGTGTATGCTGCTGTTGATTCCATCTTAATTACACCTAAAAGAAAATATTGGTCTTTGGGAAGTTTGACACTAAATTATATGTGAAGGAAAATGTAATTAGATGCTGTCCGAGATGTACAAACATAGTTCCCAAATGCAAGTTTCATCTTTAACAATTTGACAGATATTACACTTGCAGTGCTTTCATTTAGATTTATCCTGGTTCTCTCCAAAAGCTATTTTCCTCATGTCATAATGTTCCACTGAGAAATACACATTAGTGTCAAACAAGACTGCAGCATCGGGATGAATTGGGCAAATATTGCCAAAAGCCGGTTGTTAGCTGCAACGAGAGTTCAGGTGCCGGAGCTGACGACCTAATTCCAGTCATTATGTCACACACAGATCCAAATACACACACACACACACACACGATGGAAGGAGCTATATGTCAGAAACAAGACTGCACCGGACCAAGGGAAATAAGTGCAATCTGCCGCAGGTCAAATAGACACGGGAATCACATAATAACACTCTATCAATGGAGGCTGGCGCTACACCACGCCACTTAACCCTGACTCTGAGAGATGGCACAGAAATAAACAAAGAGCAGAGAGAGAGAGAGAGAGAATGGCAGAGTGGTCAATAACAAGCTTCCTCCCCCAGAGCTTGAACTTTTCCTGTCTTTGTTTGGATGCCCAACCTTTTGATTTCAGTCTAAGCAGGAGAGACCCAATGTCTTTAGCATTAGCCTGGGCTAGCATCAGGCGTTCCCAGATCAAAGCGCTAATCAGGCCAGGCCTTTGAGAGCGCCGAGCCGCCTGCGTTCCAGTTGAATGGATGGGGAGGAGGAACCGGGTCGATGGCATTGATCATGTAGAGCCATCTGTGTGTTTGAGGAAAAGTGGGGAAAGAAACCATTCTGTCTTTCATTTTCTCTCCTGCAGTCATTGTCCCTCTCCCTGTGGTGTCACCGAAAATGCTAGATTGAATGAACTCCAGTCACTGGGGTGAAAGAAAGGAGGCGGACTAACAAATCTCGGATGGATTGCATTTTGGCTAACATACACCATTTTAATAAAGCACAGAATACTATCTACCATCCAACTAAACTTGCTTTATTTGGAGCCTTGTTATCAACACCTGTTAGACAGGAAAAAAAGTCTTTGTAAGTGGTTCTTCTCAGACTAAATTCCTTATTAGCTACATGCAGACTTAATTGTATATTATGTAGTATTTAGTATTCAGTAGTTATCAGGAACATAGCTGAGTGTGTGTGTCAATTATAGTGGCCTCAGTCTTTATGGTGGATGATTGTTTTATGATCAAGATATTCTGACATCATCTTCTGTTCCAAATTGTCTCCCAGCTGTTGGAAGTCTCAGGATTTCAGGCAAACAAGTTTAGTGTGTTTGGTTGTCTTTACTGTATTACGACATATTTGCTCTACAAATAGAAAAGATCAATGTTGCACAATTAAATTCATGAAGTCAAAGATGCATCTTTTTAAGGGAGAGAGGAAAGACTTTGTGTTTTTCCAAAGATCAGTCTTTCTGATGCCCCAGTGGAACTGCAAAATGCTGATGATGTCGCCTGTTACATCCACAAAGCACACTCTCTGGCTGGTGACCTTCAGCTGCTGTTTTGACAGTCACTCGCGATGCCAACCTGCTGCACTGTACGTGCCAGCTGCTGCCATATCAATCATTTACATACCTATTATTTCGCTCCATGTGCACAAAACAACTTCCATATTTAGCAATTCTTCCCAAGGATTGACTTGTTTTCTTTTGGCAGCCAGATGACTTGTACGGTTTGTAAATGAGTCTCTCTCAGAAATTTGGAACTTTGAATTGTAAAATCTTGTGTTTTGGTTTGATAGGATATCTTTTCATATGCAGTGTGCACTGTTAATTATGGTAATCTACTTGTATCCGTGTGTATTATGTTAATATACCAGGCCTGATTCAGTCAGTGCCCTTTCAACGAGTGACTTTCCATGTCAGATGCAGACATAAATGACACATTAATTATACAGTAATGTGAGTTTTGACATTTGATGTTTTTAGAAGTCCCCATGCTGTCATTTAGTCTGCTTCATGTTCAGAGGAAGAAGGCTGTACCTCGGTGCCGGATTTGCAGTGAGGCACACGCTGCTTAATTGTGAGATTAAGCAGCATGAACACCACGGTCTTAATAAAATGCTGGATTATTGTTGAAAATGATTGCTTGGTAATAGGCATTCATTGTAATCTCTCTCTCTCTCTCTCTCTGTCTGTGTGTTCAGGTGGTTCAGCTCGAGGAACTGCTGGCCATCCGCCACTCTGTGTTTGTGATCGGGAATGCGGGCACCGGGAAGAGTCAGGTGATGAGATCGCTCCAGCGGACCTATCAGAACATGAAGCGTCGGCCCGTGTGGGCAGACCTCAACCCGAAGGCGGTGACCAATGACGAGCTCTTCGGAATCATCAACCCGGCAACCAGAGAGTGGAAAGACGGTGATTACCACGTCCTTCAGAAAGAGGATTTGATTAGCGCTAAGTGTTTAATGACGTGCCTCGAACACCCTGAATGTGAACTCATCTTCTCACAGGGCTCTTCTCCAGCGTAATGCGTGAACTGGCCAACATTAGTCACAGTGGGCCTAAGTGGATTGTTCTGGATGGAGACATTGATCCAATGTGGATTGAGTCACTCAACACGGTTATGGATGACAACAAGGTGTGAGGAAATTATGTGTCTTTAAAGGCTGAATTTTCTGTTTTGTATTGACTCAAAATGAGCTCTCAGCTTCAGAAATTAGAGTTGACTCATCACTAACAGTGAACAGACAGCTACTTGTTCTGACCGGATCTAATAATAGGCAGAACTTTTCCAGTGGCACACCGTGATTACATGCTGTGTGACAGAACCTCTTCTCTGTCTGTTAGGTGCTGACTCTGGCCAGTAATGAGCGCATCCCTCTGAACCCCACCATGAGGCTGGTGTTTGAGATTAGCCACCTTCGCACTGCTACTCCTGCCACTGTATCGAGGGCAGGTACGGCAGCTTATAAATGTCTTTCTACGTTTGCTTCTCTCCACCTTTTCCAGTTAAATTTCTTATTGAATCCAAAGCTTGATGAGCTGAAAATACTGTGCCTTGCAAAAGTTTTATAACCGTCAAACTTTTTCACATTACCATTCAGTATAACCAAATCTGGGTGTATTTCTTAAATATTTCAGGGCACTATGGGACTTAATTTAAGAAATCGTAATAGAGTATATAGAAAGCCTGCTCTACCGCCATACCACACTGTAACCCAATTTAAG
Source organism: Brachyrhaphis roseni (assembly GCA_903066815.1). Taxonomy (NCBI): domain Eukaryota; kingdom Metazoa; phylum Chordata; class Actinopteri; order Cyprinodontiformes; family Poeciliidae; genus Brachyrhaphis; species Brachyrhaphis roseni. The sequence goes on from CAEFZY010015174.1 coordinate 3,751, forward strand.
TGTATATGGATTTGACATAATTGACCATCACAAAGGAGTGTTTATTTGTGAAGTAGAAGAAAAAGAACACATTCTTTAACTTTCATTTTTCAATCAAGACCTTAAAAGGGTGCAGTGCTTTTATATTTAGCAATTCTAACTCATCAAATATGCTTAGAATCCATCTTGTTATTAACTCTGAATACTTTCTCTGCCCTTTCTGTAGAAAAGCATCCCCACAATGTGATCCCACCACCACCATATTTCAAGTGTAACACTGCCAATCTGTACAGATTACCAGTGTTACATAAGCTTAAAATGTAATTTTGTTCCTATTTGATCCGAGAATCTACTTTCAGATACTTGCTGTTTCCCCTATAGGGTTTGCTGCAAATCACAAACATGGCTACCATTAAAAAAAAAAATAGCTTACTTCATTCCATTGTTCAATTTGACTACCATTTGTTTTTTTGTTTTGTTTTTAACAACGGGATTAAATTTGAGCACAGATGGACTATATGTAGTAGGTTGGACTAGATTTTATTGAGGGCTATTGATGTAAAGCTACCTTTGATTTTCTATTTGGGAAAAAACAAAAATTCAATTTTACAATTATCCACCAATTACATAAAATCACCCTCAGAGACTTTGAGTGTTGCGGTTATAACATTAGGAAATCTGAAAACTAATAATACTTTTTGCAAGGCACTGTGTGTTTATCCATACATTTTAATCACAACATGTGTCACTTCTCACTACTTGCCCACTCCTCCACCCAGGCATTCTGTACATAAATCCAGCAGACCTTGGGTGGAGCCCACAGGTGTCCAGCTGGATCGACAAGAGGGAAGTCCAATCCGAGAAGGCAAACCTGACCATCTTATTCGACAAGTACCTCCCCTCCTGCTTGGATGTCCTCAAATCAAGGTACCGTGGTTTTCCTGAAGTAGTGGGAAGTGCTCACTGTCATGTCGACACAAGAGTTTCCTGTGTGACACTGCAAAGGGAGGAGGGGTGTGTTAAGTGGGCGTGTGGGACAGGGGGAGCAAACGGGGAGTGACTCAGAAAGAACTGGATGTGATTCTACATTCTGTACAAGGACCGTTTGCATCCTCTGACACCTTCATCATCATTGCTGCCGGAGCAAACAACAGGAAGCAGGGGAGGGATGAATGCATTGTACTCACAAAAATGTCTAAATATGCACCACAGCTCATAAATTTGTCATCTGGTGTTTCGGAAGTACATGATTAAAAGTCTTGGGTTCTCTGAGCTTTTGTTCATTTTGTGAATTCTGTAAAAAATATAGAGTTCTGGGTAAAAGTTTTCATAATCTTAAGATTGGTGCGTGACTCATAGTTTGGGCTGGTGTCATATCTAAGGTGGAAGATTGTTTTAAAATCCTGATGCTATAATAATAATAAAAAAAAAGTACTTAATGTAGAGATTTAAGCTTATTATGGATTTTCAAAAATCCATATGAAGTCTTAATTTTACAAACAAGATGAAGTTTAAACATATATTTACCTTATTAGGTATTCCTGAAGTTTCTAGTATGTGCTTTAGCTTGACAAGGCCAATGCCTATGTGCTTTTGGATTGTGACTGAATAAATTTTATTTCTTTGAAAGCTGTTATTGGGTTAATATGTTCTCAGAAGAATAGCAAAGTCCAAGAAATCCAGTGACAATCTAAGAAAGAGAAGTGTAGACTTCAACAAATTGAGTCTTGTGGAACTACTGTATGTCTGAAGACCTGGGGATCGTCATTTTAAAAAATGTTACCAAAGTTTTTCTTTCACACTCTGGTATCTCCTTACCACCCAGGTAACATTCTGCTGTACATTTATTTTACTTTACCATTGACTGAGAAAGTGTCAACATGGAAGAGAGGCAGAGCTTCAAGCTCAACTAAATGTTTCATCTACCCACATGGACAAGCTAAACTCCTTCTACAGACATTTTTAATGGTCAGACGAGATAAATTTTCAGCAATTTTTGCTACAATCACAAGAAGCTTATTGCCACCTTCTTCAAATAATGGCCTTTTGGCAAAAGCGCCCAAAACAAAACACTTTTGGACTTTATTTCAGGAGAAACAAATGATTTCTCCTGAAATTTAGGATTTAGGATTCAAGGTGAGGCTGATTAACCCTCGAACACTGTAACTACTGTTCAGCATGGTGGCAGTAGCTTCATGCTGCCAGTGAACTATCAACCTCTTGAATACCATTATCAAGACAGATGTTTCAATGTCCAACAGTTGACTGCTCCAACTGTTGGACATTGACTTTATTCATTTCCTTCATTTTCAAGTTTAACTGAAAATGATTGCCGAACACATGGGCATTTTTTTTTAAAGGTACTTTATAACTTGACTTGTATTGTGTTGTGGTGATTTTGACCAAATTGACACACAATGACTTTCAAACCCAAGAATATTTGAGACAATTAACTTATTTATCAAGGAGCTTTTCATGTCGTAAAAAAAGTGTATGGTTAGATTGCAACTTTCCTAATGGACTTTGAAAAAATATTAATTTGGGTGTATGTTATTAAATTCAGTGCAGTTGTTTGTTGTACTGTCACTTTGCCTTAGAAAGAATCAAACTAAAGGGCTTCCAAATGAATTAGATAGTAAGTTGACTTACTTATAAAAAGGTCATGTTAAATTGTTTTCCTCTGTTTGCACAGCTTCTGTCTTGGCAGAGGGTCGGAGCAGGAGTTTTGATTCTGTGTCTTGATGCGTCTGTTTTTGGTCAGGTTCAGAAAGATCATCCCAATCCCAGAGCAGAGCCTTGTCCAGATGCTGTGCTACCTGCTGGAGTGTCTCCTGACTCCAGAAAACACACCACCAGACTCTTCCAAAGATCTCTATGAGCTCTACTTCGTCTTTGCTGCGATCTGGGCCTTTGGGGGAGCGCTGTCCCAGGACCAGGTACTGCTAAGACCTCTTGGCATGTGAGATGCTTCCTAAGTGGGAAGAACAAAGAAAAAAAAAAAACAGAGCTGCTAAAGGGTTTTTCCTTCCTTTTTTTTGTTACCCACCATAACTCAAAATAGTTTCTTGGAATATTATGTAAGCCTCTTTGACTTTTATGGAACTCAGCATTGTCTCTATTTATAAAAAGTCATTTGAATGTTATTTTCTTTTGAAGGAATAGTAGTTTTTCCATAAAGGCAGAGATCTCCATCTGAAAATGAAATGGACTGTGTTCCCGCTCAGAAACACACAGGCTGGCTGAATTTAAATCAGCAGGAGAGCCATGGCAAGCAGTTGCTTAGCAATCCAGTTAGTTCGGTACAGTAAGTGTGTCCATCTAAGTTATGGGATAAAACTGCTTTCCCCTCGGTACAAATGTACTCCACTTTATTTTCCCATCACAGATGCATTTAAATGCTAAGTGGTTTTATTGACTGGAGAGGCAGTGGTGAATGGAGGAGACAGGTATCAAGGGTTGGGAAGAAAGAGAGGAAGGCAGGGAACTGCCAGCCAGCAGGTGATGAGACTTCTTCACTGGCCGAATCACATGGATGGATAGATGGGTCTGCCATCTCTCATTTTCTACCCTTCAGCTGCTGCAACTTCATTTATGCATTGGGGCCATTCATTCATCCTTTGGTTTGTGTTCACACCAGTGTAAATCAAATGCACGGATCCATAGCTGCTGTATGGAAGAGAAAAAGCAGAGAGGAAGTCATTTTACAATATTGACCGCATTGCCTACCCTCTGTGTTTCTCTGTGTGAGTGCAGCTGGTCGACTACAGAGTGGAGTTCAGCAAGTGGTGGGTTGCTGAGTTCAAAACCATCAAGTTCCCATCACAGGGCACCGTGTTCGATTACTACATCGACCCAGAGAGCAAGAAATTCGAACTGTGGTCCAAGATGGTCACCAAGTTTGAGATGGATCCAGATATACCTCTTCAGGTAGATCTTAAACCAGGTAGCTCTCTGCCTGGACTCTAGATGTGTATCCTTTTTCTTTTTTTTCTTCTCCCAGACTGTATGGATCATTCTTACTAAAAGTGTTGCTTATCACAAGCTCCCATGTAGTCGGCAGAGAGGAGACCACCAAATGTCCCTCATAAATTTTATTTCTTCCAGAGGCGGCAAATGCAATTTTCACTTTTGCCTCATGTTGTATGCTAATAGCTGTTATAGCCTACCAAAACAATAACTTGGTAAAAGAACCACTAAGAACAGTTCCAGGCAAAAAGTTTTCAAATTAATTGAGGTTCTACATTTTGTCAAATTGCAACCACAAACTCCAGGGCATTTTACACGATAGACCAACTTGGAGTAGTACATAATGGTGAAGTGAAAAGAAAACTAAATTGAATTTATTGTTGTTTGTTACTATACACATGTACAATGACATTAAAACACAGTTTTCAAAAATCAAAAGTGTTATATGAATGCCCCATCACTATGATATTCCTAAATAAATCCAATGCAGCACATTTTTTATAACTGTTTAGCAACTACAGCCCAAACTGTGAGTAACTTAATCTCCAACTGTGTCAGAGGTTTATTAGCGAACAAATGTGATAATACAAATCAAGGTACACAGTAGATGGGGTCACGGAAAATGCTATAGAGAAGTTTGAAGCTGGGTTAAGGTAATACTCAATAACACTGACAATCCCCAAACGTATAAAACTAGCTGCGAGTGAAAGGTGGCTCGAAGGACGTTCATGACTGAGTGAATGTAAATCTGACTTTGTCACAAGATTTGAAAAAAGCTTTTCAGACATTATTTATCCACTGCACCAAGATTGGGTTGGTTTACAAAGAAGAAATGTAGACATACCTCAACATCACTTTACCATCATCATAATCAAGGTTATTTATAGAGCATATTTCAACAACTGTCTTGATTTCCAGCATTTTTGCAGTTTTTTGGACGTTTGTTCCAGATTAGAGGAGCATAAAATCCAAAGCCTGCTTTTCCATATTTCTTTTGTCCTAATATTTTAATGTGCATCATGAAAAAACGTTTTTTTCTTTGTTTATTCTTGCCCATATATAAAGCTTCAAGTCACAGTCTCAACTAGATTTCTAGGCTTTTGAGCTTGTTTTCCATATATATTCTGAATTCCTCCTGTCTGCAGGCATGTCTGGTTCACACCACTGAGACGGTTCGAGTGCGTTACTTCATGGACCGCCTCCTGGAGCACTGCAGGCCAGTCATGGTGGTCGGGAACGCCGGCACTGGGAAGTCTGTCCTAATTGGGGATAAACTTGAATCACTAGATGCTGAGAAATACATGGTCAGAAACGTCCCATTTAACTATTACACCACGTCCGCTATGCTGCAAGGTAGGTAGGTGTAAGTGGGTCTGTTTTGCTTCCAGTTAGTTGTACACTGCATATAGTTGAAAGGGTAACAAACTGAATTATTTAAAATGAGGTCAAACCAACATCTAGATGCTTTCCAAAAGCTTTTACCTCAACTGGATTGAAATTTTGTGCTCTATGCTTAAAAACATCATGCCAGACTCCTGATAATGGCTTGAAAAAGCATGATTGAGGTGCAGCTTGCTAAGGAACTAATATCTGAATATTATCAGAGGTGGAAGTGTATATTTGAGACTGTGGAGATAAGAGAAAAGCCACAATCAATTCAAACTTTTGTATGTATGTAATCATTTCACCCTGGATTAATGGTTAAACTAAATACTTATGAGGCAAAAAAAAAAAAAAAAAAAACAATATTCATGTCCCTGATGAGTTTATGTAAATCTCTGGATTTGTTTGCTGTGATGGTTGATCTGGAAATATGCTAAATTGAAAATCAGTCAGGAAACGGAGCTTAACATGGCATGAAGAAGACTAACAAATGCAAACAACAAGCGGATAATGAACAAATGCAACAAAAGAGTCTATGAACTGACAGGGGTAATCAGAGGGTGAACAGTGCAGATAACAAAAGCAGGAGGGCAAGTAACTGGGGCTGAACAAGGAAAAACAATTTCAGTAAAAAAAATTCAAAGCAAAGAAGATACGAATAAAGCGAAGTAAATAATAGTAAAATAAAAGGAACAAAATGCAAAATCAGACCAAAACCAAGGATAATTCAATAGCAAGCAACACTCATAAACCACTGAAATTCCCTTTTAATGCCTTATTTGCCTTTTAATGCTCAGAGAAGTGTATTATCACGTGTTGCTATCAATACCAGAACATCTAAAACTACATCTGATCTGGTTTTAGTTGAAAAGCTACAGTTTAAAACAGTTTTTCTTTTTCTAGTCACTCGATCTTCTCTACATATATTATTTATCTGAAGTGTGCACTGTTTAATGTATGTGAATCACCATAAAAGGTAAAGCCGAAAGACAAAAAAAAGAGAAGGGCATTCTGTAAAGTCTTGATCTCCCACGCAGCTGTGCTGGAAAAGCCCCTAGAGAAAAAAGCAGGGCGCAACTACGGCCCTCCTGGCAGCAGAAGACTTATCTACTTCATAGATGACATGAATATGCCTGAGGTAGATGCATATGGCACGGTGCAACCTCACACACTCATCCGCCAACACATGGACTACAAGCATTGGTAAGACCAAGTCATTTGCAATTCATCACACGCATAGGCAAGCTCAAGTACACACTAATGTTTGAAAAAGAGATATTTAACCTGGTAAATGTCACGGTAAAAAGAAAGTGTATCTTCTGTTAATTGTTGGGCCTCATGCATCAGTAAACAGAAATGATATGTGGTATTCATCAGATTTTAGAATTGTGCAAGTCTAACCTGAAGTGTAAATAAATGCATAACAAATTCTGGTAACTCTTTATTTGAAGGGGTGTTCATAAGACTGACATGATTCAGTCATAAAGTGTTGTTTGGTAAATAATGACACTTTTAATACAAAGCGGCACTAAAGGTTGCATTAAAAGTCCATTAAATGTGTCAACTTTGTATTGAAAGTGTCATTAGTTACCAAATGACTCTTTAGGACAACAGTCATAAACATTCAAAAAGACTTCTTCATGTTCATAACAAGTGTTATGTCATGTTTGTGACAGTATTATGTCACAAACATAACAATATTCATGTGCTGAATGGGTAACACTTCAAATAAAGTGTTACCCATTTTATCAGTAATAATTTTAAAACATAGGAAAGAACAATTAAATCTGTTTTTGATGCTCTGGAACCATCACAGCTGACCCTATTATGACAGTCTTATGCACACCCCTTCAAATAAAGTGTTATTCAAATTAAAATTTATTCTACAGCAGAGTTTATGATTAAAACGCCCAAGTCATGCGGCTACAAAAAAAGGTCCAAATGAGCACCTTTCATTACCTGTTTGACATTATTTTAAAATAATGACTATTATTGATATCAACTAATATGAAACGATTGTATTGTGAAGAATTTTTCAGCCATATCACCCAGAGCTATAGATGTCAGTAATAATAATAATAATAATAATTAGTATTTTCTCTTTTAACAAAATGTTAATGTAATACAAAGGCATTTTATATTAGAGAAAAATGATTTTCTTTTATTTCTAGCAGCTAGATAGCTTAGTATTTGTGAAATTGCTCCCCTTTCAGTATTCAGAGCTCCCGGCATCAGTATGCATATTCTGCAACTTTTATGAGTATCAGAAGTTATACGTGAAAGCTGGTCTGTGTGATTCCCCGTAAAAAGGATTTTGTTGCTCATCTCTCTGACACAGTGAGGCCATTCTGAACATGGTTCCACTGCGTCAGACACTGGCTGACTGGATTAGACACAGTCGGCCCATTAGAGATATGCTTGGAGGACTTCAGGTATGAAATTGAGAGGAAGGAGGTTGCTTCCAAGACACGCCAGCTTAAGCGGGAGCCGAGGCGTCCGTATCAGGAAGAAGCACAGGGGGAGAAGTCTTGTCTGTGTGTGAGCGCTGGCCGATGCTGGTGTTTATGTGCCTGCAAAGCAGTTGAATAATGATTTTTTTCCCCCCTTTTCTCCCTGTGTGTGTTCTGCAGGTATGACCGTAATAAACTGCTTTTGAAAGAAATACACAACGTTCAATACGTTTCCTGCATGAACCCCACGGCTGGCAGCTTCACCATTAATCCCAGGCTGCAGGTAGGCTAACATAGTCAGGATATTTTCCCAGAACATGGCGTGCCACTGGTTACACAATGAACTGGCAGGGGGACATATGCTCCTTTTCTGTTTGCACACGCATTATGGTAGACATGTCAAAACTGTAAGTAGCTCAGAGAAAAATGATGACATTATAAATTGTAGAAGAATTAGTATTATTATTAATTTACAGCTTTGTGAATTCAATAAAAGCATGTACTAGGATACGTGTACATATTAAACTACATTATTGCATCTCCTAATGAACATCACTGCAGACTTGATGAGAAATCCTCCATTTGACAGGTTCATAGATAATGTTCAGAAAAAGAGAAATTATCCTCTGGGAAACATTTGAATGAAAATGGTATACGCAGGCCTGATTAACAGCGCTAAGCCCATCCTCCTGACTCTGATTGGTTGTTTTTTACCGGGAGTTGTATGTTTTTTGTAAGACACGTTATCTGTCTTATGTTATATTGTAACATAAGACAGAGGACATAGACAGTTTTTCACAAATATGTAAAAAACATATTTTTATATGAGCTACCTGCTACAGCTTTAGGGCCCAATTTATACAGCTTATTTGCAAAAACAAACAGTTGATTTGTTGATTAGCTACTTTTTAATATCGAGTGTGCTAGAAAAAATATAGCAGGAAAACCACTCCAACTATTTAGTTTTCATATTATTTGCTTTTGAGATGTCATTTATTTTTAGCGTAACTTAAAAATGTGGACGTTTATAAATAAATGTTAATGCCACCAACAAAAATATTTATGTTGCTGGCCTCCCCTGTGTGTCCAGTAAGAGGTATGAGACTGGATATTGTAAAGAGAAGAATTTGTTGGAGACAATAAGATGGGAATGTTTGTGATAGAGCATGCTGGATGCATTCCAGGGAGCCTCGCTTCTTTCTGATGGTGTCACACATCAAAGCAACTTCTCCTGAACAAAATGGCAAGAACAAGGTTGGGGTGTAAAGGTGACAAAGCAGGCAGCAGACAGATGGCAAAGAATAGGCTCACATGTGGAATGTTTATCTGCAGAGGCTTTAGGTTCTCCTCAGACTCACACTTGTTCTCCTCCGAATAACAAACAAGAATGTTTTTTATCCTGTGCAAGAACAGAATATTATCCTCAGTGACTCGGGTCATGAGTGCATTTTGAGTCTGTGGAGGGAACAGAATGTCTGCACATCTAATGTTTTCTTTTGAAAAAACAAAACATGAAATTCTACCTTCGCAGAGAGACTGTGGACTCATTTGAGAACTTTCAAATAAAAACTTGAAATGATCATTTTTTGATTTGAAAGGGTTGTATTTTCATACTGTCCTTGTTTTGTTTTTTTTACTCTTCCAGTTGTAAAAATTCTACACATGCCTCCTAAAAACGATACCTAGACGAAGAGAGATCAATGGGACATTATCACTGCCCATCAGTCTGGGAGAGGCTAGAAGGCAATTTCCAAACTATAAGTACACCTAAAAAAAATTAGAATTTTGTGAAACAATTCGATATAATTTGCCACTCAGTCCATAAAGTGAAACTCATATTTTATAGATTGATTACACATCGAGTGCAATATTTCAAGCCTTTTACCGTTTCTCTTAATTGAAATGATTACAGCATACAGATGACGAAAACCCAAAATTACATTTTGAGATAATTTCTAAGCAATAAAGCAAAGGTGAGAAAGAGCAGTGTCACCAAATTCCTTCACAGGGAAAAAAAAGTTTATTTCAAGTCATATTTGCTAAAGGTGCATTAAACTATTGATGCTGCTGTTCCTTTTCCACACTGCTTTTCCATTATAGCTTTGTTTAAGTTAAAAGACACATTGAAATTACTGTAAAAAGCCAGATTCAGTCATTCACGTCCTGACTGTTAAAACCACATAATAACACAAGAGTGCTCTTTCCTCTATTTAGCTTTTTTCTTTATGTTTTAGGGTAATAAAGTCTTGAATTGGATATACACTGATTCTGTGTTTTGAAAAATTCCCACATTTAGGCTTATGTAACCACTCTGCTGTTGGAGGAAGTTATCCATTCACCTGCAGGGGATGGGAACATGTTTTGGACTTGAAGGGCTCTTTGAAGTCTGCTTTTTTTGTGTAACACATGTGATGCTGCGGGGAATTTATAAAATGCAGCTGAAGTCACACACTCTGCTTTCAGATGCATTTGGATTTATTAGCATGTGGAAAGTTACGCTACACATTTTTACAACACATAAATAACTTTTTATTGTCGACAGAAAGCCGCACGAAAAGAGCTGTAAAAAGTCAAACTTGGTTGATATTGTTACTCTCCGTCTCTTTCCGCAGCGGCACTTCTGCGTCTTCGCCCTGTCCTTTCCCGGAGCAGAAGCCCTGAGCACCATCTACAGCTCCATCTTGTCTCAGCATCTGAGAGGAGAAGGATTTAGCTCGGCCCTGCAGAAGAGCAGCTCCACCCTGGTCCAGTTGGCTCTGGCCCTCCATCAACGCGTCTCCTCCACCTTTCTCCCCACAGCGGTCAAGTTCCACTACGTCTTTAACCTGCGGGACCTCTCCAACATATTCCAGGTGACCAAATCCATCAGGGAAGGTCGACCCCAGGTTAATCTTCCCTGGAGGAGAAGTGAAAAGTTGCCTCTTTAAAGTTGGCTTCTTTTCACCGACACCACCCACACCTCCATTTCAGACAAGGGTATCCATATTTTACCTTAATTCTTTCTTCTTCTGCGGCTCTGCTTCCCTGGGCTTCTGTCACTAATTTCTCGCTAAATGATTATTGATTTAAGAGGCAGCACTGAAAGCTGGAAATGAGTCTGAAATAAGTGGAACAGAGAATACAATGGATTTGCTTTTCCATGGGTGCATAAATGTATTTAAATGAATATAATATCAGAGTGTTAACGCTATCAAGGGAGAGGCTTTCGGGGCAATATTTCTGTCAAAATCCTCCACGGTTTTAATGGAGGGCAGGCTCTTTCATTTAACGCACTCTGTTGTATAATTAATGCTTTGAGCCACTCAGCTATAGGAACTTAAATTTTCATTATTCTTTCCAGGAGTTTACAGATGGAGCCCACAGTTCTCACTATTTTCATTATACAGAGCATATATAGGTGCTCTCATACTACTCTCATAAGATTTTACACACTTTCCTTTCACTCCTAAAAGTGCAGCTTCTGTGTGTTTGTGCCTACCTGGTAATGTCCAGCTTCTACTAAAATATATCAACAGGCACAATAAACTTATAACATCGTAATTAGCTAATGCCACCATATCACTTTGATCGGAAATGTTTCTGTAAGTTTAGCTGGCAAAGCCTCACAGAAGAATCAAAACTGTATTTCATACCTCGCAATAGTGTTAAGTACGCATGGGTGGGTGTCGCTACAACTTTGAGAAAAGCAATCACAACCTCATGGTTGAGATTACGCAGTCACTTAAATAAATTACAATGGTAGAAACCTCCATCATCTTGTAACTAATTGTTGTCCTCTAGCAAGACACTTCATCTGCCTTGCCTGTGATGCTGATTGTGCGACAGCCTCACTTCTGTTAGTCTGTCTAAATCATCTCTGGCTACAATGTAGTTTACCATCATCAGCGTGTGCATGGATGATTTTGGTGTGAAGCGCTTTGGAATCCTTGGACTTGATAAAACGATATCATCTCAACCATTTAACACAGCATTTCTTAAAAGAACATCATTCAGACAGTCAAACATGGTGGTGGTAGTGTGATGATCTGGGCCTCCTCCGTTGCCTTTTGACCTGGATGACTTGCTGTAATTGATGGGAATTTTGCTTTCATTTAGAAATGTCTTGAGGATAATGTAAGTTTATGAACCGGGCCTTATTACCGTTTGTTCTATTTATGGGTCAGCGATCAGGAACGCACCAGTAAATCCACCTCAAGCTTTTTAGTGCGACCTACTCAATTCACGACTTACGTTCACTGAAGATGGCGGGACATGAATTTCAATAAGCTGCTGAGGTTAAAAAAATCCTTCATAGTGATTAACAAAAAAAAAAAAAAAAGAGTCATTAGTCATTTTTCAGACAGGACCAGGTTGATTAGAATGTCTGTTTTCTCACGATAAATTAAATAAGAAGCTAAAAACTGTTTTTTTTTTTTTTTAGTTCCTAAGGTCACCTTTGTTCGATATTGAAATTTGCTTCAGGGTCTGAAAGCGTTTAAGAGTGACATAAAAGCAAAAGCTGTGGAAACATATAGGGTGGCAAATACAGTTTCATCATGACTGTGCACGTTGCTTCTCAATGTGATTGTTTATGCCAGTTATCAGTCATTAAAAAGTTGTGAGACATTGTTAAACCCTCCAACGATCTCCTGAAGATCGTTGGAGGGTTTGGAGGCGTTTGTTGCCGGTTTGAAGCCTGCGGATTTAAACGGGAAAGCCTGCTTGCCATTCAGCAGCTCACGCCCTGAAGACCTCAGGGCTTCGCTCCCAGAGTCTTGATCACACACATCACTGGCTTCAAACAGATGTGAGTTTACGTGAAGACTTTGAAACCAGTGTTTGAAGACACCACTCAGACCAGTTTGACAAAGTCTTTGTTTTCTTTAATTGGCCAGAACAGACATTTGGCAACCGTGCTGAAGAAACTGTGTCAAAACTGTCTGGTTGGACCAATCCACCTATAGAAATATGTAAAGAGAGCTGGAAAAAAAGCACTCCCGTTTGCTCATTTGAAGTTTTTCTTCCTTGCGTACTCGAGTCGTGGCTGTAACACCTCAGGACAGGTGGGAAGAGGTGAGCCGCCTCACACCGTGCGCCTGCGCCTCAGTCGAAACACTCCAATCAAGTCTCTGCTTTCCTGCACCTACAGATGTGGGAAAGGGTTTGTTGGGTTTGTTGTGACAGTACAAACACTTCCTCTAATTCTGAGCCGCAGGCCTAAACGGTTGTCAGTCCATGTTTTCTAGCTGGACGTTTGAGAAGTTTGCCTCAGCTGAAATAATTGGGGGGACTTTATGTGATTCTTTGTATATTTTTTTTTGTGTGCGTGTGTGCTTTTTTTTAAATAACTTTTGGAACTCTGGGATGCAGCCAACAGAAAGTGTCTCATTATGATGAACCCTAATGAGCCAGAAAGCTGGGCTCAAAGGCTCTGCATGAGCTTGCACTAGTCTGTGTAAAGGTGTTTACAAATGTGACAAAAAAAAGATGAAGGTCCAGTTGAGAATCAAGAACGAGTCTTTAGGGTGTCGTTCCCAAATTAACTTACCTTTTTTTTCCAGTTTAGTGAAGAAGCAAGCATGAGCTATTCCTAGCTATTTTTCTTCTTTCACCACTAAGCGTTTTTTTTTTTTTTTATCCTCAGTGCATTTTCTTTTTTTTTGTCATAATCTCCCCTTTGAAACTCAACTCGCTTTGAGCTTTCAAGTTGATCAATAAGGTCAGCTTATAAGTGGGCACGTTGTGAGTGACGAACAGCAACTAAATTCTTCTAACAGGCCAAGACAAACAGTTTGGAGACCAACGGGGAATGTTGTCGAGTAGCTCCGTTTGCCAATGTTCGTTAACTGTAATGACCGACGGGCATATCCACCGGCCTGTCTTCTCCACGTCAACCTAAACGAGCTCCTCGACGCTTGAGAGCTGCAGGGAGGGAGGGGGCGGTTGAAAGCGGACGGAGAAGACGGAATCAGAAGAGAGTACATGAGACTCGTGGTGCAGTGAGACCGGCGCCAAACTGTACTGACTGCTCTATATGTCTGTATGATTTTCAGTGGAGAGTCAGCTGGGTGCATTTGTCAGTTGTTTGGGGCTCAGAGCAGCTGTCAGGCATAGAGGAGAGCGAGTCCATGGAAACAGACAGCCCTGCACGGAAGATGCATGTCGACACCCGGAGCTCTAATCCCTCTCCTCTGAGTTGAACGGAGCGGGAAGATGTCGGGGGAAGATTCTGTGAGATAGTCGGCCAAAGTCAGCGGGATGTAGTAGGGGGAACAAAGTTCTTTCTCCTCTTGGTTTGTGAGGCGCTTTGCTATATCTTTATCTGGCAAATAGCTAAAGGTTAAAAGTATCGGCGCTCCAGAGAATTGCAGTGTCTTGCAAAAGCAATCCCACTCCTTAAAGTCAAAGTTTATAGTATTCTGTTGGGATTTTATGTGATAGAACAACCCAGAGTAATGCATGGCTGAAAAGTAGAGGAAAAAGGGGTAAATACTGAAATTTTCAACAGAGATAAATCAGCATAGTTATTAACGCAACAATCATGACTTTTGGTCATCATGTATCATGTATTCCCTCTGGTTTTGGTTGCTGTGCAGCTGGAAGGATTTTTGCTCTTATTTTACTTTTGTGGCAACAAGGTATCGTTTTTACAACTGGAGCTTAGCAGCTGATTAGCATCTCAAAAGCTCAAATATTACCAGAAATACAACCCCAAATTCCAGATGAGCTGAAAAGAGAGGCTTAATGGATGAAGTGGAGGAACAAAGAGATTTTAGTTGTCAAATGAATAAAGTTGTAAGAAACTCCAAAAGATGCTATTTATGATCAGTTGTTTCTGTGGAAAGTGGATCATTTTCCTTCCACTAAATGCTCTGCTTCGTGCCGGCCTACCACAAAAAAAGAAAACATGAAAGTTTGTGACAAACTATGGAAAAGTTTTGAGCGTCTGACTACTTTGGCAAGTCACAGTATAGACCCATATGGTGTTTTGTTTTCTTCAGCTGTACTTGCGCCGGGTGTCAAGATTGATACAAATAAACACTGAAATGAAGTAGAACGCTGCAGATCTGTGGAAAGTTTAGAGATTCTCTACTTCCATAAATCCTAAAGAGTGTCTGCTTAAAATCCTCGCGCACACATCCATACGCCCACATGCACGCCACATCTCCCATCTGCACAATTACACAGTGGATTTAGCAGCCAATTGTCACGTTCAGCAGGATCCGTAGGCAGATCAGGTTCAGCTGGCTTCACCTCTAGTGATGATTCTGTTGATGAGAATAGGTTCTGGGGCGGGAGACGCAACACATCTGCTTGGCTGCGTCTCCTGGGTGACGGTACACAGGGCGCCTCGCTGTCCTCTCCCTCATCCTATGCAGCACCTATTATGGGATGCACATACCCTGTGGTTCTGCCTGAATGCATCATCCATGCCTCTGAGGGAAATCAGCCACATCACACTGTCCTCCACCACAGGCAGGTTTATCACTAATCACGCACTGAACACTCGTTTAGGCTCGTGACTCGTTTTGAGAAAGAAGAAAATGTAAAGCGGGGTCAAAAACCAATCCGTTTTCATCTGCACTGCTTTTGCATGCGGTTCGGTCATCAGTGAGTCGGATCGACATTTTAGTCCAAACTAAAGCATCGCTGGAGATACTGGGCTCAAGTAGATTTGAATTTCCCTAAAGAACGGCATTTTTTTCTGTTACATTTGTTTTGACATTGCTTCATTAACATTTTGTAAAAGTTTTTTATTAAACAATAGGAGAGAGAAATATTGTCTTTGCCAGCATCAAATACTGACGATAAATAAAGGTAAATTTGCCTCACCGTTTTATGGTTCCTTGCGGGGGGCGGAGAACCGAACCTTCAAGCTGCTGGACGTTAACTGCAAACTGTGGCACAATGACTCACTGCAAGGATCAGGTGGACATAACAAGCTTTTTGAATAAATAGCTGAAAATGATTTTTGATGCAAGAATTCAGAGCTTTCTATCATTTTATTAGATTTCGCCAAAATATTTTGCCATCATAGCATCAGAGATAATCACTGAGGCTGCGAAGGTGAGCATATTGAAATAAAAATGTTTGTTAATGTAACATTATAAAAAAGCCTTTAGAAAGTAACTCCACATTGCACACTAGTACTTTACAGACTGATTTAATTCATGTTCGGTGTATATAATGTTCAGCTCTGGAAAAAATGAAGAGACCACTGCACTGGACCCCATTGAAAACCTTTGATTATTCCACCAAATATTGATTTCTGTTAAAACATCAGTGTTGTTGTTCCTAAATGAACATGAACTTGTTTTTTTTTGCATTATTTGATATCTGAAAGCGTTGCATTTTTATCGTTAATTTGACTATTTCTCATTTTCTGCAAATAAATTCTACATTTATGCTTGGAATTTCAGAGATGTGTTGTCAGTAGTTCATAGAATAAGAGAACAATGTTCATTTTACTCAAACATAAACCTATAAAACTAGAGAAACTGATAACGTTAAGTGATCTCTTCACTTTTTTCAGAGTTGTATTTACTAAATAACTCAGACATTTTTCGACCAGTCTGAACTCTCATATTCATCTACTACATAATGGTCGTTGTCATGTTGCTCATGATGGTTTTGTTACGTTTGCTTTGCTTATTTCTTCACAACTTGTAAAATTTCATGCATTGAATTCTGCTATGTCCTGTTTTATGTCTAAATGAAGAAATTTACTAATGCATATATAAAAATGTGCATTTAATTGTTTAACCTCTAATTGGTTCTAAAATTGCAAAGTTAGATTAAAAAAATAGTTGCGATCTTAAAGTATTAAAACATTTTATATTTCAAACAATAATGACTATTGTTTGAAATATACATTATTTCTGACAATAAATATATAAAAAATATTTTTAACAAAAAAAATATTCTTCTGAAAATATTTCTGTTGCTGTTAAAATTATGCAGCAAGACGTTCAGACAGACATCTCCTGCGTAAATGTTGAAATACACAAAAGCATAGAGCTGGGTTTGGTTTGGCATTCAGGCTCCTCCATGTCTGTGTTGCTCAACGTGTCGGGGACTAATAAGTCTCTTCACCCTGAACATTTCTCCTTCGACTGCCAGGGAATCAGGAGATTCTCTGAACTTGGAGCTCGTGGTTGGGAACTAGGATGATTAGAGGGGCTGAAAAGCAGTAAAACAGCAGGAAGTGGCAACATTCAGAATGATGTGGGAAGTTTGCAGCTTAAATAAACCACCCATAATGGTGAGGTATTAAAATGTTCCACATATCATCTGCTGAGTAGCAGCACAGCTTGACTTGAGTGCCTGGAACCAGCGTTTACAGTAATATGACATGAATTTAATATCTTAAATTTGAAACATTAAATCTAAGCAAAAAAAAAAAAAAAAGAAGAAATGGATAAAAATCATATTTTGTCCTTATTTACTGCACAGAATATTATCCATATTTGCTCTTTTTTTATTCAGGTAATTGGCTAAGGTAGTTATCCAGTAAAAGGCAGGTTCAAGCTGCAGCATGTAGCTTTTATAAACATGTTTCATACATATTTGTTCAAATTATTATGTCATGAAAGTATAACATGAAACACACAATCTGTGAAAAAAAAGAAAAAAAACATCTCTGCCTTCTTCTTATGCTACTATTGTCATCTGCAAAATTACTCCACTCCCAGTCAGAAATAACCAATCAGAGGCAACAGGAAGGCCTTAAAGCTGAAAATCATGTTTGTGTACGCGTTGCTAAATGTGCTAATGATGGAGAAACAACTTACCGCTACAGAAAAGCTGTTTATCTGCCATCATCTAACTAACCTTAGCATTCTTTTTTTGATCTAATGACGTATTTCTGCAGAATCTCAGGGAGCTTCATGGGTAAAAAAACATATTGTTTAAAAATGTTACATTCTTCTTCTTCATTAGAAATGCCACTTAGACCTTGCCAAGTGTAATGGTAAACCGTTATATTAATAAAAACGAGAAGTGGCACTTCCTTATTTTTTAGCTTATTCACCATAAATGTCTGATTTTTGAGACCCAACTTATTTCTGAAGAGTCCATCTTCTGTTTCTGCCAGCCAGCTGACTGCCAGTGTGCAGCAACAGACTGGGGAGAGGCACCACTACAAAGTAAAGTACATTAGAGAGCTCACAGACAGAGCTTACCTTTGCCTGTTTAGGAAAGTCCTGCTGTGTAATCCAGGTTCTTTTCATTTAAATCAGATAATTAAACACCTGCCCACTGAACCTGGCCCACTTTACATAAAACAATACTTTAACAATTGGATAGAAGAAAAGTGCAGCTATTATTTCACCGAGTTCCCCTGTCACACCTCCCAGCAGTCGGCCCACTCAGAGTATCTAGTGATTTACCCACAGTCGCTTTGCTCTATTTCCCACCTTGTTCTGCTGTAAATGGACCAAATCAGCCTCTGAAATAAAACCCAAAGCCCTACTCCTTTCCTGCTTTTTCTGCTCAGGGCATTCTCTTCAGTACCGGCAAGTGCATGAAAAGCCCTGCGGACCTGCTGAAAATCTACCTGCATGAGTCCAGCCGGGTCTACAGGGACAAGCTGGTGGAGGAGCAGGACATCCAGGCCTTTGATAAGCTACAGACGGACACACTGAAAAAGTTCTATGAGGTGAGAGTTTTTTTTTTTTTTTTTTTTTTTCTAGAGTTCAGCGGGGGCAGACCAGAGCGGGGAGTGAATCATTAGGCTGCCTGTTCTGTATCTGGACTTGGACATCAGTGGCCAACATAGCGAGAAGGAGGAGGAGGGGAAAAAAAAAAAAGAATTTTAGGGGAAGAGCGAGTGTAGGACCTGCAGAGACTTAGGGGAGAATATTAATCAGTGTGGTACGGGGTCCGGCTGTCAGGGTCTGCACTGCCAGGCCAGCAAATTGGAAAACATTTTAATGGTTTCCTCTCCACTGCTTCCTCCATACCCTTTCCTGCCCTGTGTCATGCCCCTGAGAAGAACCTGACACACATGCACATACACTCACAGATAAATGAGAAAAGAGACCATGCAACAATATATTATCAACTCCTTGCATATAATGCAAACTTACAACTTCCCTCTACTTCCATGAAAAGTAGAGGGAAGTTGTGGAATTTTTTCTGTCCAATACCAAATCATTGATTTTCTTGGACTTGCGTCCGTGTGAGGGCTTTAACAACAACAGGATAAATGCTGCAGGTTCTATGACAGAGGAAGTCATTTTGAAACCAATGAAATGGTACGGCTTAATGCAGCACAGCTCTGTCCATTATCAACATGTCTGTCACTAACCGTAATCTGAGTTTGAATCAACTCAACAAACCTGCAACTCATTTTTTTAGTTGGTGAGTGTGAAGAGATCAGCTCTTAGTTTTGATACTTTTAATGACTAGAGGAACAGAAAGATCAAGAGAACACTGATACTCTAGTTACTTAGTGCACCTCAAATAAAAATATACAGTACTGTATGTTTTCTTCCCAGTTACGCCTTCAAATACGCTTTCATTCATATACATCGTAAGTTTTGAGTTTTTAATGAACTTAGGTCTCTAAAAAGGAACTTTCAAAATAATTAATAATTTCCAGTTCTCAGGTTTTTGTAAAGCTTTCACCTTCTCATACAAGTTTTGGTAAATTCTGAAATTTAAGAAAATCTAAGAACCTAAGTATTCTTTCACCCGTCCTGCATGAAGCTGTAAGTATATCAGCAGCAGAGGTAATGCCATAAGTTTTTACATGTATGAAAAAAATCTCAAAATGATTATAGGTCACATTTTTAACTGTCTTTAGGATCCTGTTAGCTAGTAGCAATACTAGCAGTACTGAGACTTCAATCTCTGTGTGTGTTGATAAGAGAATCTATATCCTTATTTTAACTCTGAGAGGCTGCCAACGTTTCCAACTCGACCTCGTTCTATGTCAGAAGTTGACTTCTTAAAGGGATCAAAGAGAGCAACTTTCCTGGGGTATCTTCAATCTTCCTGTTATCTGCTGAAAGTCTTCCTCTCTCTCTCTCTTTTTTATGTAGCTTTCTTTCTTTTTAATTGAAAATAGTTTCCTTTTGATAGCTTCTTACAGCTGTGGGTTTCCGCATGTTACTTTGTGCTTTACTGACAAGAAAAAAAAAATAGATTTCTGAGTTTCTGACCAGTTAGATTCAATCAAGTTGAAAATCGACAGATTCCTGTCAGCAGTCACATTTTTCAGAACAGCTCGTCTCTCATACACAAGTTGCTTTTTTTTTTCTTCTTCTCACAAGCATCCTTCCTTAACAGACAAAATACACGGCTAAAAATTTCGGTGCCGGCATGGATGAGAATTAACTGGGTCAGGCTCTGTGCAGCAAAGACGTGTCCCTGTCCACACTGTTTAGGCCTAACAGCAATGTTCTTCTGGCAAACGAACTGTGTTCCCCTCACTGTTTACCACCGCTGTGTGTGTGTCTATGAATCTTCCCCCGAGGACGTGGAGGAGGAGCTGCAGCGGACCCGGGAGATGAACCTGTACTGCCACTTTGCCCGCGGGCCAGGGGAGCCCAGGTACATGTCAGTGGAGTCCTGGAGCAGCCTCAGTAAAATCCTGCAGGACGTTCTGGACAGCTACAATGAGGTCAACGCCACCCTGAACCTGGTGCTGTTTGAAGATGCCATGGCTCACATGTGAGTACAGGAATGAATGTTTCTTGTTTTTACAGCAATTTAAGATTCAATGTTAAAACCAGGCAGCGATGAAGTAAATACAATCTGTGTGCAGCATAAATATAATCTAAATCTAAGTCTCATGTTATTGATGTTTCATCTAGGAGTCAAATTGATCGTCTAACTGATAACATGCTAAAACGTAGATGGTTTAAAGAAGACTTTTTGAATATAGGTGTACTGCTTCTCATTCTGTAAAACGATTTATCAACCAAAATAGCTAAGCTCCCTATGCATCGCACAACACAAACAAGCTGCTCACTTTTCACTAACCGATTGAAAAGCAAAAAGTTAAGTCATAAGGCATCCTGGGACCTGCTGTTATCACAGCTTGAGCATTCAAAAGTCAGTATGCTACCTTTCATCCTGTCTTTCGCTCGCCGAAGTTCCTTGAACACAGGAAACAGGTCGACATATGTTGTTGAGGAGTCGCACCTACTGAACAAGTTCAGGTTAGTTTTACTTATCTTGAACGAAGACGGCTAAATACTCTACAGACACCCAACAAAACCCAGTCAACTTAGAATTGTAGTTCCAATGACTTTAATCCTTTACTTTCCAATGTATAACCCTCAATGTGAATAGTTCTACGTTGGGAAGAATAGGTACTCCTTTAAACCTCATTTTGCAAATATATGGTTGAAAACATATCTTTTTTTCTTTTTCTCGATATTAAATTATATTCTTAGCTTTAGGATTATAGTTAAGCTTAGAAGTCTGACAGCAACATTTGGAGGCTTTTCTGATCATTTTTCCAGCCTATAAATCGGCCCACATTTCCTTAATTTTGGAAGATTGGTGATTGGTTGTTTAAAACATGTGAAGCTGATTTGATGCAACGATTTTATCTGCCTTGGCACAGGAATACAAATCAACCACATTCCTCTTTTGCTCTACTGTGAAAGAAGTTTGAGAACCCTCCCACCTCGTCATGTCTACACCTTTCAATGACTGAACTCATGTTTGGAAAGTACAACAGTTTGAGCAAATACAGTCCTGGATAATGAAAGCAGATAATGGAGAAAACAGAGTGGAATTCAAGAAAGCGAAGGGAGTCAAAATCTGTCTTCAATTGTTGAGCCATAGTGCCAGTTGATGTGTAAGAAGTTTAAATGTCATCTTATGTATAATCACTGAAAGTAGCTGAAGCATTATTGGAAATGCAAGAAAATGCAAAGCAGCTAAACTATCATCAGGAAGAGATGAAATTTAAATGTCAGCGCAACTGGAAGCGTGGAAACAACTGAGATTTGTCACTGTTCATGTAAAACATGGCAGTAGTTAAAATGAGAGTTGTGTTTGTAAGCCGCTCCTTTACGCAATGCAAACTGGAATCATAATGAAATCAGGCCGTCTATTAAAAATGAAAAGACACGAGTTTTTTTTTTACATTCTGCTTAGGAGATTAAAGTGTTCTGGAGGCCAGCTCAGTCTAGAGAAAAATAACAGTTTTAATTGGAAACTGTGATCATACGGAGAACGGTGTTGTTCTGCATGAAAACGGACAAAAACAACCACAAAGCGAAGCTCCCGGTGTTTGTTTTGTTGGATGAGTCAGGTGCCGTGTTCAGCCAGCGTTCCCTCCCTCTACCTTTTCTCTCACCCTTTCCTTTCCACCGATTCCTCCCTCCCCCGAATGTCTGCTCTCTGCATGCAGCTGCCGAATAAACCGAATCCTGGAGTCTCCACAGGGCAACGCGCTGCTGGTCGGAGTGGGCGGCAGCGGCAAGCAGAGCCTGACCCGACTGGCTGCCTTCATCTCCAATCTGGAGGTTTTTCAGATCACCTTGAGAAAAAGCTACAGTCTCGCAGACCTAAAGGTTAGAAAAGGATACCAGACAACCTCATTTTTTTTTCTTATTTTGTCACTTTATTTATGTCTGGACATTGATGCAGTTCTAACACATTGATATGCGTTAGAATATTCAAATATAGCTGTCGCTTTATGTTTAGGATCTCTGGCCTGCTGCAAAGGGAGTCTCTATCTAGGTGTCAAGTTTTCTAACATGTATTTTTCCAGCAGTGCCCTGTATTTATGTCCATCTATCATGTCAGCAAAACCGGACAGCAACACGCACCAGGGGAGGCACATTTCAGCAAGTCTTTTGACAGGCAAATGATGCCTTCACTAGACCTGAGGCACGTCACACTCAATTGTGCTGAAACACAAGAAATTGCTACATCTTTGGATTTTAGCTACATGTAGATATCTAGTTATGCCAACAGGTGGCACATCTTACCACTAGAAACGTAAAGCATTACTTGAAACAATGAAATGAATTTGTCATACAATAACATGCTCACTGTGTAAATCTTTTAAACTTCAGAATATTAGCTTAGCATCGCTTCTCCTCAACCAGGTTTCTTGAGAGAAATCTGTCACCAGAATCTTGCCGTTGTCTTCACGTTGATGAATCGTGAGTCGTACGTTTCTGGATGTTTTTCAACCTCAGTCGACAATCTTTGCTCGTTCATATTTATATATTGTTTCCAGAAATAAACAGCACTAACAAAAGATATAGAAGAATAAATAACATGCTTATTTTTTTCAGCACATCTGATGCTGCCAGTCTTTGCTGAAGACAAGCCTCGCCTCAGCATACTGCTGCCACCACCATGTTTCAAAAGGCGAAGTTATGCGACGCACATTTTTTTCGTACAGTTTTGCCATTGACCAGGGTTCAAAATCTAAATTTTGTCTTATAAGACTACAGCGCCTTCTTGATACTTGTGTTGATAGTTTTTTTTGTGTCACAGTTAGTATTTTTAGCTGAGGCTCAATAAGATTTTCAAAGCATGAGTCATTGTTTTCTACACCAACCCAGCTTTTAACATCTCCTTACGTTTTGACCCTAACCTGTCAGGAAAAAAAGCAGCTGGATTTTTATTGAGATTAAGTTACTCAAAAGGTGGACTCATAGAGTCCACCAATAGCACTTGTACAGTAAAAAGGGATCGAGGTCGTGATTATTATGCACATCACTAAATAATACGGCATGCATAGGTCAACAAAATGTTGAAACCACATATCAGTTTCCTTTAACTTCACTACTAGGCACTACTTTGTATTGATCTGTCATAAATTAGTAAATAAGTTGAAGTTTGTGGTTGTAATACACAAATTATGAAGTTCAAAGAGTATAAATCCTGTTTATTGACTTCAAAGAGGATAAGGTTGAATGTCAGATGCTTTTGGGTGCGAGAAATTCCTTTTATCATACAAATCTACAGTTCCACTCTAACAGCTTCAGTTTCTTATATTTATATCCCTCCTTATCCTCCTCTTCCTCTCTCCTTCCCACCCAGACTGACCTGGCATCCCTCTACATCAAAGCTGGTGTGAAGAATGTTGGTACGGTTTTCCTAATGACTGACAGCCAAGTGGCAGATGAAAAGTTCCTCGTTCTGGTCAATGATCTTTTGGCATCGGGTAACAGCAAGCCTTTTCTGACTACTGCTTCCTATGGTTTCCAGAAAAAAAAAAAGATTCTATGTTTTATTTATGTATAGTTACAAAAAACAGAGATGTCATTACTCCTCAATATGGTGGGAGGAACTGCAAGGATTCCTTTAAGCTCTGAAGTTTTAAGAGTCCAATCCAGCAAGGTCTTTACTGTTCTTTGTAATAATTTTAAATTTATTGTGAAATATATGAATTTTGATGTAATACAATTGTCCGTGGACAATGAAATCTACTTCCTGAACATATAAAAATGCAAAAACAATTGTGCTAAAGGGCAAAACATTTTCAGTTATAATCTCAGGAATTTCATTACCTCACTTCTTTGGCTTTGTTCCGATGTGACCTTTACCAAAATTTAGCACACTAACATATACAGTGGATGCAGAGTTATTTTAGAGCTTGTCTTCCTTTCACTTCACAAAGATCTCTCACTCCAAGAACAATGAATATCTCCAGTTAAAGCACTGCCTTTTAAAATTGTGCAATCCAAAGCCCTGGAATTGGACAATTCCTGAGCTTGTCAACCAGAGATGGATCAAAGAGTGTTTCATGTGCACCAAGCAAACTAACTGAACCTTTGCTTATTCATTACCATGACACCGCATGCATACTTTTAGCCTTAACTCTGGCATAGCGTGGGATTACAATACAGTAAACAATACAACATGTTGTATAGTAGCCATTTCTTCATTTTCCAACTCTGACTTTTCTCTGGTCACTTTCACTAGTCATGGCACTCTAACACTGCTCTTAAGTACATCACAGACTACAAACGTAACACAACAGGATACCACACTCATTCGGGAACAGAAAAGGCACCAACAGGTTACTACATGTGGTTCTCATTGTCCCTTGTTGCTAAGAATTGGTGAAAGATCCTTTCAGATCAGGGTCCTTGGAGGAAAGAAGCTGTTATTGATTCAGTTTTTATTAGCCTTTCAAGCCTTTTGAATGAACTGGTGGAGACCACTGCTCAAGAAAATATAGTGACATTTTACAGGAAATGGAAAATATGTTTGGAAAGAACTTAGCTGCTGAAAAGCTGGAAACCTGAGTATATTGAGATCCCTTCATTGTATTCCCAGACAGTGCAGGAATCTGCCAGTAAACACGCCAGCAGGCTGTGGTTTTTGGAAACAAGCCTTCGCCTTGCAGGTCTTTGTTCTCTCTCTCAAGAATCTCTCTTTCATCTTTTGCTCTCACTTTGCCAGAAGATGATGTCTTTAACCTAGTCTAGGTGATGTTGAAATATATAATCGGTTGCGAATTTTAACCCCCTCACTTCCATCTCTTGGATTTATGTTCTTACCACCTCAAATTTCTTAATGTTTTAGTTTTCACAGCTGATAAAACTCTATTAAAAAAACACAGGCTGTGTTAAATAGCAAGGTAACCGGATTTACATATTTAAAAATATACATAAAAATATAAAATTGATCTGTTTCGATATCAATCAGAATCAACATTAGTGCAATAATGGAAATCAAGTTTCAAAAGAACAAAAATGTAAATGCATGACCTACACACCACTAATGATTGACCATATAGATATAATAATGATTTAATAAACTCTACCTTAACTCCAAATCCGGAAAGAGATGGAAATTAAACTCACAGTCCAGGTGAGGAGAGCTTTAATCAAATAAGCAACTATGAGTCCAAAGATACACTTTATGGAACCAGACAGATATTCTTTAGAGATGGTAATATCTGTCAACGGGCCATTATAACCCACACTTCTTACAGAGCTAGGTATTCATAGTCACCAAGAAAAAGCAAGCACTATTATAAAACTTTGTCAGAAAGCTTGGATTCAAGAGGCATGTGGAAAAAATTGCCGCTGTCAGATGAGGCGTATTCAAAAGCAACACAATGTCTGGTGCAATCCTAGTCTTCCAGAAAAAGGACAGAA
>CAEFZY010015188.1:0-22261 GCA_903066815.1 Brachyrhaphis roseni
TCTATCTATCTATCTATCTATCTATCTATCTATCTATCTATCTATCTATCTATCTATCTATCTATCTATCTATCTATTAACCATATTTTAAATATAAACTTGTTTTCCTGACTCAGCAGTCTGTCATCACTGTGCTCCAAATGCATGAAAAAAACAACAAAAAAACAAAACAAAACAAAAAAATAACTCAATATGTAAAAAGAATGACTTTAATGCTTCTTTATGAACCAAATCACAAGTTTTGAGGGTTTTTTTTTAACTCTTTTTTTGGAATAACATATTCACATTTAGGGTTAAATGAGAAATTTTGACTTGACCTCTGGCCATCTTTTTTAAAATGTTCTGAACTTTTATTGTGGATTTTTGGATGTAGGTGGCCATCTCCTGTAATCTCTTCACACACACTGTTGAGCATAACTCCTCTATTTTTCTTGGTTCCTTCATGTTTTCCTTCCAAGCAGCTGGATTATCTTGTTACCATCAGGCATTACATTTATTTCAGCAGTTTAATATCTATTTATAACAATTACATATCAATTCTGTTTTTTGTTGTTGTTGTTGTAATGAATGTCATAATTAACTTCAATCCTCATCATAGCTAACAGATATTCAGCAATTTAAACAAAAGAAAAAAAAAAAAAAGAAAATTAAGATTCTCCCAAAATACTCAATGGGAAACATTTGGCACCAATAGCCAAAATTATGCACAACTTAAAAAAATGTGTCCAGGCAGCCATGAAGTTTATTCTTTTACACTAAAACCTAATACCCTTTGTTATTTAACATCAAAATAAAGAAAATATACATAAAAATAGTTTTACTGCCTCTGATTTTACATTAATTAGTTGCTTTGATCCAGTTTTCAGCACTGAGGCTTTAGAAATAAATTTAGAAACATTCCCAAACAGAATAGCAGATAAAAATAATAATAATAAAAAAACTGACAGAAAAAATAAGATTTTGTTTTAAGACGCGCGAATCCACGTGACTTCTCTGAGTATTGCAAAGCGCGTCCTGTGCGTCATTTTTGTAGCTTTTGCGCATTTTGCTCTGCATTAAGAAGCGAACCAGAACACATTCAGCACCAGTTCAATTCTAAACGAACAAAAATACTTTATTTATAAAAGCAGGTAAAAACGTAAGTAAATTTAACAAATATTTCCACATATCAAAAGGCGCCTCACCACAATTCAATGCAGGATTAAAAAAAAGACAGAATGCAGACAAAAAAAATCTGTCGAAACTACAAATTACACTCAATCTCACGTTCCATAGCGTATTAAACTTTCGTTGACTTCTCGTATTTCCCTTTATATTTTATTACTCGTACCAGTTTTGTTGTTTTCAAAATAAAAGCTGGCGTTTGGAAACGTTTCTGTTTTAAAGTGTTTGTGTGTAGACCTGGCGCAAGTAGAGACAAAAGTTTTCTACGAAACAATAACAAAAGAAAATAATGTTTTTATATATATTTTACAAATTTTCACATAACTTTTATTCAAGAAATATATATTTTATGTGAATATTTGTGAAACAAGAATTAACAGAAGGCCTTTTGGTCGTTAGAACTTAATCAATCAAGTCTTTATAATATTATTTTTTACTACATTATTTTCTCTCTTATTCCAGAGTTACTAGAAATAAACTTTTCTTTTTTTTCTTTTGAGGCATTTTTAGCTTCGAGCATTTATTTATTCCTTATTTAAAATTATTTATTTTTTGTGTCAACTTTTGATAATTTTCCTACAGAACGGCAGCTCGTTAATATCGTTTTAGATTAGTATTATAACTCCAGCTTCTGTCTGGAAAAACACGGATTTATTTATTTTATTCATTTTTAAAAATGCCACTTTAATCAAAGTGGCATTTTTGAACACGCCACTTTAATTAGCGCCGCGCGGTCACAGGAAGTGGGAGAAGCCCCGGCCTGCACGCGGGAGTAAAAGCCTGCGTCGCGGCGTCATGTGCCACCGGCCCGGAGCTCTCCCTTCGTCCCGGCAGGTGGCTCCCCGCTCCAGGGTAACACAGCCGGGCGGAGGAGGGGTGCTGCGGACACACAGCCGCAGAGTCTGCAGCTCGGTCACCGCGTTGCCGTTTCCCTGAGAAATGAACCCAGATCACTGCTCTTATTGTGAAGGCCTGTCTCCAGCAGCTTTAGAGGAGTAGCGGGGGTCAAGACTTATTTTTCGGGGTCATCTCACGAGGTTCTTAAAGTTTCCCCTGAAGATGTGAATTAAAATATACCGTTCTTTACTTTTAATGCTCCTCAACTTTTTGTTTTTTTTTGGGTTTCCTGATGATCATGCAGTTCCTTGCAGAAGTTTTCACCACTCTTGTGCTTTTTTTTTTTTAAACTTTACATTTGATCAATGTTGCATTACTAAATCAACAAACAGAGTCCAGTTTAGTTGAATTTCAGCACACACCCAGCTGTTCTGTGAAGACCTAAGAGTTTTGTTAGAGAGGAGCTGCAGTGAGCCACAACTCAGGTGGGAACATTTCTTGATAAAACAAACGGTTGTGCTCTCCTTAAATCAGACCTTTCAGCAAGAGTGGTGAGACAAAAATAACGTAAAAAAGTCAGAACAAGTTCTGCTTAAACAAGTTGTGGAGGGGACACAATTAACGTGCAGCACTTTTACTTGTTAAAGCTTTTTTAAAACAAACAAAAAAACGTATCATTTTCCATCCAGATCATTTTTATATACTACTTTGTATTGGTCTATCACAAAAAAATCCAAATGAAATGGCGTAAAGTTGTGGTTGTAACACAACATGTGCAATAGGTCTGAAGGTCGTCTGTCCGTCCGCGCTCGTTGAATCATCTTTAATGTTTATTGTAAAGCTGACGGAGCAAACCTGTTTCGTGGGCGAACACGATTGTGTTTCTTTTTCCTCTTTTGGCGGCTTTCAAGGAGGGACTTTCATCCGACACATTTCTGCTGCTATGAAGACGTCTGTGCTGCGCTAGCGCTCAGTGAGGGAATAGGTCAAACGTGTCTTAAATGCAGCCAGTGGACAGCCTTTGTTAGCTCATAGAGCTGCTGAAATCACCCAACAAGAAAAGCCTGACAAAGGAACGTTTAGCTGAAACTGAATGTGGTTATCCAAGCTTCCCAGTCCGTGGTAAAGTTTTCTTTTTTTAATAACATTCACATAACTGATTTATCTTAAACGTAAATCTTTCACAGCATCTGAGCCACACGTTTGCTAAAACTGTATTTTGTGTGATTTATAGGAAAATAAAAACAGGAGAAGTTTTAAAGTTAATGGAGAGTCATGGTAGAGATCAGCAACTCGAGTGGGAGACTTTGAGTCTCTTGTGAAATGTGGTGGTGGCAGCGTCATGCTGCGGGGATATATTTGTTTAGTAGATGTATGAGAGGCTGCAGAAGACTTGAGTCTGAAGTTGAAACCAGAAAATAAGGAGGCAGGCAGAGCTTCAGGTGGAAGAGTTTAGAGCAAAACAAATTCCTGCGCTATACTGGACTAGTCAAAGTCTGGACATAAATCCAAGTAAGAATCTATGGCAGGATCTGGAAACGGATGTTTGGATTGCTCTCTATCCAGCCCTGCCAAGCTCACATTGGGAAATGTGGCGCTGGGAAATTTTTTATTTCAGATGAAAAACATTTCAAAACCTCGTATTTCATTTCATCTGTTTCCACGTCACAGCTTTGCACTACTTTGTGTCGGACCAGAACATAAAATCCCAACAGAATACACCAAAGTTTATGGCTCCAACGTGGCAAAATGAGAAAACGCTCAAGAGCCGTGAACAGTGTGCGAGGCGGTGCGTATAAAACAGCCTCAGAGCCAGCAATCCTTTCTAGGACAAGCTAACAAATTAAAACGCTGCCGTTTGACCTTTGTGGAATGAAATCTCAATGTTCTGCAACCCAAAGAGCTCGAGGTCGGCGCCGCCTCATCTCTAAAGCTTTGTGAGCTGTTTTTGGCTGTGTTGAAGAGTTATTAAAAAAACACACACCCACACACACACACACGCACACCCCCATTCACCCATCCAAACAAAACTAGCTGTATAAGCTGAAATCTGTGAAGCCACTTTGTCCAGGATATGTTTTTGTTGTCCATCCATATAATTATCCTTTCTAGCCACAACTGTAGGTATCACAAACAATAAGTCAGCCAGACAAAATCTCTGTTATTATTAAACGCATCCCTCATGTACAAACAAATAAATCTGATTTGACTTTTCTATGCTCTATTACGAAGTTTATCTGCTTTCCTAAAAAGGAGGGATCATTTTGAAGATTTCCCTCCAGTCCATAAGAACAAGCTGTAGTACTTTGTCCTGCCTTTGAGTTATGTGAGCTTTTACCCTTTCTGAGAATATACCGCCAGGCTACGAGCCTCAGGGTTTATAAGCCCTCTAAATTTAACAGACCCTCCTATGATCTGCGCATGAGCTGCATAAGATTTTCTCAGAACGGCCCCAGCATTTCTGGGAGAACTGATTAGTCAGAGCCTTTTATCTGTCCTGGTAGCGAACAGAACCGGATCTGTAGCAGACGGGCAGGTTACAGGGTTATAATGATATGTCAGTGTTGTTGGTCTTAATGATAGTTTTGTCAAATGGGGTAAAAATATGTAAAAACTGATTTTACAGGCTGATGGTAGGAGAACAGGAGTGAATCCAGTCATATAAATGCTATTACATGGACTAATCAGCTTCTAAATACAGCTTGCTGTATTTAGACGCTGATTTAGGAGGATATTAATTGGACTGCATTACAAAGTGTAAGCAAACCTTTTTCACAGTTCAAGTAGTCTCAGAAATCTGAGAAATTAATAAGTGGGACAAACGAACCAGATCATACTGAAGACTAAACGTTACATTTTTAGACTGATAGAAGATTCTTGTGCTGTTTCCTTTTGCATGTAGTGAAATCCAAAACTTCTCCAGAAAAATCACCCTTTTCCCAGCTCAAAAGTCCAAAATACATCGACGTTTAGTTTACTCGTTTAATTTACTCAGCATATCAGTATCTTTTATATGGTTATTTTATTGTAAAACAGCAATGTCAGGTGGATATCTCGACTGATTTATCGTATCGTTTATCATTTATCGTGATAAATGTCTTATCATGATAAGAATTTTGATTCACTGTCACCATATATTTCAATTAATCACCCCAAACTTGTCCGTATTGTCAAGTTTGTTAGATTTAATATTTTCTCTCTTGTTTGTTCAGTAAAAGCAAACAAC
This sequence comes from Brachyrhaphis roseni, assembly GCA_903066815.1. Classification (NCBI taxonomy): domain Eukaryota; kingdom Metazoa; phylum Chordata; class Actinopteri; order Cyprinodontiformes; family Poeciliidae; genus Brachyrhaphis; species Brachyrhaphis roseni. Next base: position 5,228 of record CAEFZY010015188.1, read on the forward strand.
AAAATATCAATAAATTTGAAAGCGTGATTAAATGCAGTTAGTGTTTTCAGCTGAGTGACACTTTTTATGTGACTGGTGTCCAAAAGAAACATTACAAATGGAAATGTTTTTCAAGAGCAGTATTTGTTCAGTCACAGCTTTATAGTTACATAAAAAAAGGGAATAAATAGTTTTAATAATCACTTTTAACATTATCATAATAGTACCAAAAGTATCCTGATGTGTTTATATATATATATATATATATATATATATATATATATATCTCTGGAAGTGGACTAAACTCTGCAAACCCAAATTCAAACCTCCAGGAGGCCGAACTCGAAGCTTTGAGGGACTCACTTATTATTTACAAAGATTTATTAATTTTTACACATTAATATCACAAATAATTCTTTAATTTATACAATATACTATTAGCTAAACAGATTTATTCACAGTATCACAGCCGTCTCTGTGTTCTGCAACACGACGCCTAAGGGGAGATGAGATATGTGTCTTCTAAGTGTGAAAGGCCTCATTGTGAGCATCGTCCACCATGTCAGCCCAGACAGACGATGTCTGGCCACTTGTCTGGAGCACAGAGGACCCAACAGCGGTGCAAAGGCGCGCAGATGTGGGGGGCAGGCGGCTGCACAGAGCGGGCGCTGTCCGCTGACACTTGGAGAGGAGAAAGGAACAGGAAGGGAGTGTGTCAGACAGACGGACGGAGAGACGGAGGGACACTCGGTGCCTTTGTGCGTTCGGTCGCTGGACGTGACGCCGTGCGGCATTGTGTATGAAAACAGGAACTTTTGACTGACTCGATGATGGTCAGAAACAAACCTCTGAGGCGCTGATTATCTAATCAACTGATTAGATAATCAGAGAAAACATAATAGCAATTAAGTCGTAGCCGAGTCCGTCCTTAATGACTCGCTCTGGCTGAGTCGCCTGGCTTCATCAGTCTCTCTTAAAGGAGCCAGGGTAGTGTAATTTTCCAGGCATATGGAACAACGTGTAATCTTTCTTCTGATGTGGAAATAAGGAATCAGTAAAATTAGATACGGGGGTTTACACACACACACACACTCCCCCACCCCCACATACACACCTTAAAGTCTGACCTCATGTTTTGTGAGTGAGCGGAAACACCTGCAGAGGAACTTATAAAACACATTTCAGGTGATCTAGCGTTGATTAATGATTTCTACAGTCAGCTCAGCATACAGTGTTTTATTTTGAAGTACTGAGGAGGCTTGACTGTGCAGGCCTTTCAGCTTCATCTGACCGGACTGCCGCTGCAAAGACTTTGTTTACTTTTCTGAAGGTGGAGCTCACAGCTAAATATGATCACTCTCCCGCAGCTCTCTCAGAAATCTTTAGGCTTGACTGAAATTTGAACTCGACGTTGTTCAGTCAATCTAATCTTGGCTCATGTTGCACAGCAATCAAATGAATAATTTTTCCTCAAGTCTGGAAATTTATTCCTGTGCTCTGTGCCTTGCATGGCTACCCTTTTATTTAGTTTTTTACATTTTTGTAAATAATCTACATGATTAGAGCAAATACATAGTGTTTATTGAAATAGTTAGGCCCAAATGTATTAATACCTTTAGCTGATTTCAGTTTGAAGTAATCTTTTAATTTCGCTGATATTTTTCTAATATTACTATCTTGGAGTCCAGATGAAAAATGATTTTCTAGCTTCAAAGACTTGAAGCTAAAGATTAATTGTCAAAATACCAGTGGAAATATGCAGTTTGTCAGAATTATGAGACAGTTTTAAGATTTTTTTTTTAGAGGTATAAATAGTTTGTGCAATGTAATTGTTAAAACCTAAATAACCTAGGTCTAACCCTAACCCTAAGACAGAGAAAGCGTATTTTTTTAAAATTTTATCACTTATTGTGATAAGTGATATAGCTTACCTAAAAGCCCCAATAGCTTTTAGGTAAGCTATTGGGGCCTTTGAAAGACGATGGACATAATTTTTTTTTTCAAGATATACGTTTGTTGTGGCCTTCTAATTTCCAAATCCAAAAATTTCCAATAAAGGCCACGGATGGCAACTGGTAATTTGATTCTTGCACACAGTTGTTTGAAAAAAAAAAAAATACATATACTTTATTTATTGCAAAAACACAGTCAAAGCAATTATTAAAATTCTCTTGTAACTTAGTTGAAAATGAAAGTTAACTTAATCTGACGTTTCTAGTTCAAAAAGTGGTAAAAAAAATAAACATTTTACAAAAACATTCCACCATCACACCGGACATTTGCCAAACAGAAGGACATCCTCCCACGGTGTGTTCTCACTTAAATTAATGAGGGGGTCTAAAAGTCATCAAAGTAATCTAAACAATTCCAAATATATTTTGAAAAATGATTACAGATTTTGGTTATAAGCTAACTAAAGTATATTTTAACTGCCCAAAGAAAAACTACATCGACAGAATGTACGATTTACAGAAATTCAACAGAAACGGCCACGATATTCTTCTTCTTTTGTCTGAAATGCTTTTTGCTAAAAGCTCATTCTCAGTCTTATTTAAAAACACACAGAGTCCTGATGAGTTTGAAAAACTACACATTTTTGATATCTGTGATGTTAGGGTATAAGGTGCAGCTGGTTAGCAGGTAGAAATTACTTGCTAAGTTTTATGGTTTCTTCAATATGCCACTTTTTGCTTGAGTTCTCCAACATTTTTTAATCTCTCTTTTCCCTCTCTTAACTGTAGAGGCAGTGTAGACCTTCACTCAACCTCGTTTGTCCTGGTTTTGAATGGTATGTCCTCCTGTCTTTCCAATTTTGAAGAATAATGGGCCTCTTTGTGGAGGTAAAATATATTTTAACTTGATGGAAGTAAAACGTTAAAAATAATTTCCCCTCCATAATGAGTCTGTAATGAATCCCAGTCCTTTGGTAAAACAAATAAGTGCAGAAACATCACGACTATGAAGAAAATCACAAATAATTCTCAGATCTAAAATACAAGAACGCAGCGTGCTGTTATTCAACGTTTCTTTGTTTTTACTTTTCCCACAAAGTCAAACAAATTTCCTAAAAAGATGAAAATCGTAGATTTGGGGACTGATGACGTGTGGGGCTGCGTTTCCTGCGCTTTCACTGGAAATGGAAACGACAGCAGGGCGACGGGAAAGCGAATCTTATTGGATGGCATCCAGATGCTCAACTGTGTTTTTGGCAAATGAGCCGGCTGGCACCGAGGGACCTGAGCCACGTGGGGAGTGGACAATCCACAGAGAGCGGGACATGGGAGGAGCAGAAAGACGAGGAAAGAGGGATGAAAAAAGAGAGAAAGTAAAACAGAGCGAGAGAGATGGGCTTCATAACACTCGCAAGTGCTTTTGCACTAAGGAGGATTAGTCAGCCATATCTACCAGCCATTCAGTAAGACGGGGTTAACCCCCAGCTGAACCATGACCGGTGCTGCTCTGAGGTCTGCAGGTCAGTGAGAGCGCGATGACGTCGGCGACAGCAATGACATCATAAAAATAAAAATATATACATGTATACATTATTTGAAGTTAACGTCAAGCTGAAGAAAACAAATACGTATCAGCTCAAGAGGAACGTTGTTGTCCGTCAAAGACAGACGTGTTTACAGGAAGCAGCGCCGAGGCGATGGCGAACCTCACAAGCAGCTGACGTCAAAGCCAGCAGAGCGCAGTTTTGTAATCACAGCGCTGATGTAATGCTGTAGATTCACATTCCAAGAACAAACAAGATCACGCAGCATTCAGTCGTTCCTTTCTGATATTATGATGGGCTGCAACAAATTTGGCCCAACAAAGGCAGAAATCTCAAATACACATCAAATACGATAAGATTTTAATCCCGATTTAAACTCCAAGAAACAAACTGTGGGATAACTAATGATCCAAGTCGCTTCACAATGCAGTCAGGGATGAAGAAAATATCGCAAAGGTAGAAAGTACATGAACAGGGTTCAGTCAAATTAAATTTAATTTCATTGATATGGCGCCAAATTTCCCCAGGTATTATCTCAAATGATTTTACAAGACAGAACAGATTTTTATTCAAGATTATAGATTTAAATTTGATTCAGTCCAGGCTGATTTAATCCAATAAAATTGTAGTTTTCAGATTAAAGTGCATTCAGTCCAATACCATATTTCCACAGGTCACATATCCTTGCAGTTTTCACACCGCTTGAACTTTTTCACATTAAAACAACAAACTTTGATGTAGCTACACCATCCCAAAATACAAACAGTTTAGTGGTATCTTACACTGTAAGATATTGCCAAATGCCAGGCGGTTAAACATTTGCACCCTGATCCTGAGCAAAGCATGCAGCAGCAGTAGAGATGGACAACTCCTCACCAATTTATAAAAAGGTCTTTAACTGTTCCTGATCTCATTATTGAGGACCAAGGAGAAGCCTTTTTTTTGTTTCCTTCCCATGATATCTGTGTCCTCCGGTTGGGCACGTCCTGTTCCAAAGCTCCTGTTGTGCCTGGTACGGTGTTCTTGGAAAAACCGTTTTTCATTGCGCATGCCCGTCACATGGCTGGGATCAGCGGGCCTGAGCGGGGTCACGGCGAGAGCAACGAGCTGCTGCAGGGGTCATTAAAAGTGTGAAAGAGTCACCCGGCGTCCTCATCAAAGCCCGCGCCGACAGAGCGCTTTATTTCGCCGTAGGGTTTTTTAACACTTGGACCCTTCAGTTAATAATATTTTCCATCAGCGCCGCTTTACGACGAGGCGCTGGGAGGGGAAACATTTCCCCCGAGCCATTGTTTTCCCCGCTGCTTGTCCCTGATTAGGTTCTGTGTTTTTCCAGGGCTAAGTAGGGTTTATAGGTGAGTTATCAAATGGCCACTTGATCTGCAGTCTTGGTCTTGATCTGGCTTAACCTTTCTACCTCTGGCCCATTTTACCAGTGAGTTCACAACTGGCTCAACTGGCCGGCGCGTAAATACGTCCTTGGTCCCATGAACTTGAATTTTCCCTATGCTGCCTCCACAAAACCGGCATCTGGTTCACAGGTTGAACTTCCAAAGTTATTGCAGCGTCAGCAGGTAAAACGTTTTATTCGTAAAGTCAGATGCAATATTTGGTTGTATTTTGAAAATCTGGGCCTGTCGCAATAAATCGATTAATCGCATGATAAATCATTTGATTTCCATTTGCACAGACAGAAGTCTCCAGTCTGGTGGGTTGCTCTCAACAAGCACATTTTTGAAACACAATTTTGTGAACAGAAACTTCATAACGCATTTTATTTATTGATTTGGAATATTTAAAATTCCTTACAGTCCAAATGTAAAACCTTCATTAGAATCTAAAGTTTATTGATCTTTGAGAATGTGCTCTTGCATTATTATGCCGTTGCCATTATATTACCTGAAAATGGTCTAAAAAAACAACAATATTATCGTTTATCACGATAACTTCTCTGACAATTTATCGCTCAGCAGATTTTGGCGTAGCGTCAGCTCATATAGGACAAAAAAAAAAGACAGAGGCTGGTGAAAAAAAAGGGTTTCAGTTACAACCAATATTATCCAGAATTATTATTGCAATAGTTGTCGTAAAATCGAACATGCCCAATCTGGTCCCTGTCATTTAATGCTGCTGTTTTTTTTCTCCATTTTGTTTCTTTCTCTGTCTCTCAAAAGGAGATTGTAATGACATACCTTGCACTAACTAACACAACTAATGCTTAGCGCAGATGGTGCCTATTTCTTTTTTTTTTGTTTGTTTTTAAAGTAAAGCAGTAAATTTAGGGGAACCCTTATAAAGATTTAGGTCCTTTTTATTTGGGAACAGCAGGAGTTTGTCTAATGGCTAAATGCAGATTTAGGTTAATCTTTAAAATGCAGCTGTTCCCTCAACGCACCTGCTCCCAAATAGACGGCTCCCGAATTTCAAAAAATACAGTAAACCACACCCCGCTGTTTCATTCAAGCAACATATATATGACCTAAAAACATAACAATGCAGATCTTAGGCAAAAAAACAACTGTCAGTAGATTTAACTTGGCGTAATGTTTATTTTAGTACGTTGCGCCCTTGGGCTTCCCCGCCGTGCTTGGCGTTGGTTGGCGCCCTCGCCGTAGTGCGAGCGGAGAAGGCCAGAGGGTGAAGCCCGGGGCAAACGCAGGTCACGCCAGATCCAGATCTCCCTCGGTAATCTCTGCCCCAGCTCTGAACTCTGGATCCCATTAACTGGGATTTATATGTAATAGTGTAGTTGTACCAAAGGCAGTATTGCTTTCTTTTCTGCTCATCATTTCCATCCCTGTAATAAAATCCCTGTAAAACACCATCAAGTTTTTTTTTTTTTATTCCCCCTGATCTTTTCCCCCCCTCCTTTGGTAAGAGGCAGGAGGGCTGCAATGTGAGCAGAGGTCTGAGCCACGCCCTCCACACAGGGATAAAGGAAAGGGATTGGCTGAGAGTTTTATCTGCTGTCAAAGCCTTTTATGGGATGTGGGTGTTCTGGAAAGAGTTGGCACATGAGGAGAATTCACGTAAAGATCTAAAGATGCAAATGTAGGAGATTAAAAAAAAGATACCCAGCATGAGAAGAGGTTTTGTTCCACCTTGGGTGCCTCCTTTCTCCTGTGTTTCTCTCTGGGCTGTGCAGTAAGACCCACTGTTTCTGGTACTCTTCCCTGAGCTGTGGGATCTTCTCCGATCCCATTATTTGCGCCGAGGTCTGTAGTCAAACCCATGAGCTCACTTGACCTAACTTCCTCACTGAGCCTGCTTTCACAGTGCGGTGATACGATAGTTTACACCTGCCAGCTTGATTACCAACCACACCATCGATCTCTAACTTTGTCCTTCGGCAGTTTACTGACCAACTGATTCGGACGCAGCAAGAAACAAAGGTCCAAAGATGGAAAGCGACTCGTTGTCCGAGAAAAAAAATAACACATCGGAGGAAATTTAAAGCAATAAAATGAGTTGTGAGGCACTGTTGCACTTGCTAGATTGGATCAGTTGTACCATCTACCGACTGTAATCCAAAGCTCCAATCCTTTTAGCCAGCCCAGCTACTAATTACAGCAGATTGTCCGTCCTGCTACATCCCTCTGAGTGATCTAATTCGGTACAGGCGCCGGTAAAACCTGAAGGTTACAATCTTACTCATACACAGTCTTGTTTTTGTTTTCAATCCTTATATCAAACCTAATAGTAGCTATACGTCTATCAAAATTTAAAACTGAGATTATAAGACAGTGAGTAGGGAAGTAAGCTGTCTGCTAAATTTGAGACTCTTATTTTGAAGCGATTGTGGGAGTACTTCCTGCTTTGTGTTGACATTTGTCAATATTAAAGAAAATACTCTGTAGAGAAAGAAAATAGAGGGGAAGACAAGATACAAACTATTTTTGACCAATTATAGTAGCTGGCTAGCCGTTAGCCGCTACAGATGCTAACTTAGCATTTGCTCTGGGTCTAGCTAATCACACTTCAGGGCTGTTTCATTAAGGGTACTCAGGCTGGCTTTGGTTACACTCAAAGAAAGCTTTATCATCAATTGTTGAAAGGTAAACACAAATTAACTGACTTAATATTTAAACAATAAACCAGGAAGAAATTGGATTTACTAGTTGATATGCTACATAATCAAGCTAGCTAGTCTCATGACCATCTTTCAGTTTAATCGTATGGAAATCTGACTTCCAGCAACTTGGAAATATCAGCTACTGGAAGGCATATTTACTCTGTGTCCTTCAACTAATTATAAAGGATCAATAAATGAATATGTTGGATTTTAAAGTGGCGACAGACCGGCGACTTGTCCAGGGTGACCCCGCCTCTCACCCGGAACGTTAGCTGGAGATACCAGCATCTCTCCTGACCCCACTAGGGACAAGGGTGTTAGAAAATGGATGGATGGATGGATTTGAAAGTTATTTTTTATTTTCTTTTTTGTTTGATTTTGCGACACAGCAAAAAATTATTGACAAAGTTCTTTTATTGTACTATTGTTTCCAAATTGCCATCATATTTTTAAAACTTGGTACTTATAGATGATATTATTATCATAGAAAGCTTTAGAAGTACTGACAATACTAAGAGATTTTTTCACTGTTACTGTAAATTAGCAAAAAAAACCCCAAAACCATCTTTACACATGAGGATGAGTAGAAAAATGGCTTCCATACTTTGCGCTCTAGTTTCTCTCTGTAAGTTGCATAACACAATTTAAGTCCTTAGAAGCTAAAGTGCTTCCAGCAGTAATATGAAGTATTTTATTAAATACATTTAACATGGGTATATGAGGACGACTGGTACAAAGTCTGCAGGGAACACAGAGTTTGCTGTATCTTGGTCAACAGTGGATACATTATTCATGCGTGCGATTCCTCTCAAGCCACCGAGGGTTTGTGCAGTTCGTCCGGCGACCTCCCGTGACCCGTCGGTGCCCTCCACTCTTCAGCACACACTCTGCAAGTCGTTCACATGCTATAAACCTACGCCGGGCTTCATCAATTAAACATGAAGGAAGAGGACAGGTGAAGTTCACTGAGCTTTGAAGCCACATACTGCTGGTGCTGGTGGTGGATCAGGACATAGACGTCTTAGGATTTGTGTGGCATTTTTTAAAAATGTATTTCTATCAAATGGAGATCTTTGGTATTGGTGTGGGGGTGTGCATTTATCATGATATATTTCTTATTGTGATACTTTGATTTATTGTTCTCTGCTTTTGAAGCAGCTTTTACTTTTTACTATTTTCTCCACTGTTGATTTAATGAAAGCGTCAATAGCAATCAGTAAATTTGAAAATATGATTAAATGCAGCTACTTTGTGCAGTTTAATGCTACAGATCATACTGCTTTATCTGTCCTAAATAAATGCAGATGTTTTTGAAGAGCAATATTTGTGCCATGCAGTTACAGCCAAACAGTTCCTTAAAAAATAAGTAATAAATAGCTCTTATTATCACTTTTATTGTTATCACAATAATGCCACAGAATATCGCGATAAAACTTTAAGTCCGCAAAGTTATCGGTGTAAATTTCCCAAGATGTATGAAGGCATTGTGCATTTACATTTTGAAGCCAAAAAAACCCTTAAGCCCCAAGATAAAAACAAACCCAGCGTATTGTTGGATGTGTGATTTCTCTCTGCGAGGCTTTGCTCTGGTTTATTCCCCAGTCCTCCGCTGATGTCTCATGTTGTGCCGTTGCAGGTGAAGGTCTGGTTCCAGAACCGTCGGACCAAGCAGAAGAAGGACACCACCAAGGACTCAGACAAGCGCTCCTCCTCCACGTCAGAGTCTCTGGCCACCTGCAACATCCTGCGCCTCCTGGAGCAGGGCCGCCTTCTGTCGGGGCCCGCCCCGCCCCCAAACTCCCTCCTGGGGCCCCCAGCTCACCCCACGAACGGCTCCCTGCTGGGCAGCCCCGGCGGCGGCTCCTCCACCTCCCCGGGGATCAGCAGCAGCACCTCGCCCAGCTCCCTACCCGGCGGGACGTTCGGGCTCTCGCTGCCGTCTCTGGGCGGCACGCCGTCTTCGCCGCGGCTCGGGGTCCCGCCCCCGCACTCCCTCTGCTTCTCCATGCCCCTGCTGGGGGGGGCCCATCACGAACTGACGTCCACCTATGGCTGTGGGTCGTCAGCCTTCGAGCCGTACATGCGGCTGGACAGGAAGGAGGCGGATCTAGGTGGGAAGAAAACGGTTTCCTAAGCGGACCTCAGGCGTGTGGGACGTGACTTCAGGAGCCTCATCCTGCTACCGGACAGGCAAAGAAGACCTGTGACCGGCAGCGACAGGGTCGCTTTCTGGCAGCATCATTTTGTGTACAATGATAAAAAAAAGAAAAGAAAGACTTGGTGAAAAGTGTTAAATCTTTGTTTTTGTTTTTTTGTTGGAGAATTGCTGTGTGTATGTTGCAGACAGATGTTTTTATCATCACTCTCTTTACAGTAGTTTTAAGTCACGTTTTGTCCAGTGAGTTTGTGTGTGTGATATTTTTCCACTCCCCTCTCTCTCTTTATGGGCCTTTTTTGCTGTTCAGGAAGAAAAAAAACAAAACATACTTGACATGAATAATTTGAAGCAGCAGAGAGCCTGCAACAGGAGAGGCGTTGAGTTCCGGTTCCAGGTTCTGTGGCGAGGCCCGGTTTTCGCTTCAGCTGAGCTCAGTGTCTGGACGAGATGCGCAGTAATTACATCTTACAGTTCCTGTTCAAGTGGCCATGTTTGACTTTTAGTTAACGTGCTATCACCGTAGAAAAGAAACACACACACACACAGAAAAAAATAATAATCGTAGCTTCTTAATATCAGTCTGTTTGGTGTCCAGATGTAGTTTTTGTAAAATCTTTCTTTTTTTTTAGTTATTATTATTATTATTATTATTATTTTATTTTGATTGTGTTTGTGTAAATGCTAGGATCCAGACGAATGGTGCAAACTTACAGTACATATCCAGGGCTGACAGTTTAACATGAAAGGAAGTGAAGACGAACACAAGTGTGAGGAAGATGGCGGAAAGATGAAGCTACAGAGCTGGCCGACATTTCGTTTATCGAGGTCGCAGCCCCAAGACAGAAAGAGGGAGAGAGAGAGAAAGAGACGACCTCTGAACCCAGATTCAGGTTGATTCACGTGTCTCACAGCTTCTCAGTCAAACTCAAAGAGAGTTCACAGACAGAAAAATAATCTATTTAAGGAGAATCAATCTGGAGGTTTTCGCTCCGGCTGCCTTTTCAGGGCTCGAGCTGCAGCTGCAGGCGATGAATCAACATGTTGCTCCACCGAAAATTCATCTCCAACAAACATATTTGCTTGAACGAGAGAATACCCGAATCCAAAGTTAGTGTGTTTAGACTGCGCGTGTTTTGCTTTTTGTAAAGCGGTAGGCTAAGTTTGTGTCGTTGCTTTTTTTGTTCATTTTTTAAAATCCATAATCTGAAGATGTTCGTGGAATATTTGAGATTAGGCATGGGCCGGCAGGAGATTCTCACAGTTTGAGTGAAAATGTTGTATGCACTAAAATGTAAACAACAAAAAAAACTTACATTCTTCAAAGCAGAAAAAAATTATTATTCCTGCTGTTGCTAAAGTAATCTGATCAAATCAGGCTTAATAATGTGATTTCTTGCCTTTATTTTTGTTATTATGATTCACAAAATGGAGCAAAAATACAGAAACCTTTGAAATGTTTTCAAATATTTATTGCCAAGAACAGTTTTCCTACTCTGCTCTTTATTCACCTTGTTCCAGTTATTTACAAGGCTATTTCTGAGCATTTATGTATTAAAACATATTGACCTAAAGTCTGATTATGTATAACAGCGCATCAATCCATACAAATAGAGACTGAAGGTAAAAACACTCAATATTTCTGCTGTCGTATGATTTTAAATCACAGATGAGATTAATTGCACATTTGGCCTTTTTTGAGACGAGTTTTGGTTTTAGTTTTGAAAATGTGGTCCGGTTTGTTCATGTAGTGATCAATCATTCCAGATCCTAGAACATAACAACCCCAATCGTTTTTAAAATGCAAAATCAGATCAAATTTTTACACGAGTTTGTTTACAGCTGGGAGGACTGGGCTGCCTGTGATTGATTTGTAACAGGAGAACTCGTTAATAATAGTTACTATTGTCAAAATGTCCTGTAACACTGGAAAACGTCTCCAGATTTATCTGTAGATAAATCTGTTTTTGAAAAAGAGCTAAGTTAGCAATGGTGAAAGCAGCAAACTTACAAGTCTTCTTCAGGGGCTTAATTTAGGTTTTTCAGCTAAATTCATGTTTATTTCTTGTTTGCTGGTAACCAAAGGAAAATGATGCAGTGATTAAAGGAATAGTCCTGACTTTATTTTGAAAGGATGCTTCATGCAACGTTATTCTTTAGAAAACTGAATTAAAGGATCAGACACTGTTGACGAAACAAATAGTCATTTTTATTGTGATCGTCACAAAGAAGACTGTGTTGCCATTACAAACGCACGCAAAAATTTGTCGATGTTTCGCTAATGTCAAGAAACGCAATTTTACGATTTAAATAAGAAATCCAATTAAAACCACGTGTGAATGAATTTGCTCATGCGATAAGTCATTAAAAAAACCTAATGACATCATCTTCCTACCACTTCCTGTCGTTTTCTTTGTCATTTTCGCCAGTAGTAACATCCTGTTGATCACATGACGCACGATGTGGAAAAAGTGTTTCCGTTGCAGTTCTGCGAAATACTCTCATTTCGATACAGGCGAAAAAGTTTCCTGATCCTGAGGCGAAAACCTTTTATCAAAAAACGTGTTTTTGACGTGTTTCCATCAAGCAATTTTATTTTGCATAAATACAGTTTGTGAAATTATATAGTCGATGGAACAGCTACAGAAAATATACCTGTTTAGTTAATCAGTGTTATTTTGTTGGACTGCAGTCGCTTTACAAGCTCGTAGTCAACTTGTACTTTTCCAACTTTCTAATCTTAATAGTAAAAAGTGGGACTCTTTCAGTTTCCATGTTATGAGGACATTGTGCAGCAGCAGGTGTGGGAGGGGCAGGACGCTAAATGCTCCATACAGCCAGAGAACAAAGCTACTTTTCTCCTATCATCTCATCCAGATGGCAGTATGATGTGAGCGTTTTGCGTTTTACGCCGATAGCTTAAACCTTTTTTAAAGATCCACATGGAAACTTGTGAGCGTCTTGGTGAACCCTGACTGGCCCATGCCTAGCAGAGAAGCGTTTCTCTGCATCACACAAACATCATTACAGTGAGTTTCACTTTGACCCTGCTCTTGTTTTCCACCTCCCATCATGCTTCACCTTGGCCCTTCCTTCTGATTGCTCTTCATTGAAAGCACTTTATGGTTTTGTTTTCTTTTCACATCGCCAGCTGTTGCTTCATTCTTCAGCTTTTATGTTTCTTTTTTATATAAATAAAAGAAGAAGAAGAAGAAGAAGAAGAAGAAGAAGAAGAAGAAGAAGAAGCCATTTATCGAAGGCAAAAAGAGAGAGAAAAATCTAATGTTTTCTTCACCGGTTGGCATTTCTTGGCGGCTTAGTCTTAGAAAAATCGATTTTCATTATTCCAGTCCCTCGGTTGGTTTTATAATTGACTGCACTTTTTTTTTTTTTTATATAATTGAATGATTTGAAGCTAAGCTGACCTCCGTGTGTTTGGGTTGGTGAAAATGACATTCATTGATGGCGCGGAGAGCCGAGGGAATATTGAAGGGACCACCTGTTTCGCGTTGTTTTTCTTTCTCACGAGAAGCAATTCGTCCAGGTTTCCTTCTTGTCCAAATCACCTTGCGAGAACCTGCAATTTGCAACAGTTTGCCCTCAATTTGCGCGTGTCATTTGAGTTTTCATTCCCCTCTTCGCTCCTGTTTGTCATCACTTTTTCCTTTTGAATGTTTTCCTTTCTCCTCTTGTGTGTGCGGTTTATTTATTTTATTATTATTTTTTTTTTTGTTATTATTTTTCTCCCAGTCTAAGGTGTTTCTGCAGCATAGAAAAGGAAAAGGAAAAAAAAAAAAACAGCAAACAGCAGAAAGGTACTGCCGTGACATCAATTTGTAAAACACTTACGAGCGAAGGCAGGGCTAGTTTTTCTGATAAATTTCCGAGTGGGGCGCGTGGAGAGGATCTGACCTCGGTGTGTCGGCTCGCGGGGCCTTTTGGCGCCCGTGTAGCAGCAGTTTGTAGCTGATGATTTCTGCAAAAAGAAAAGGAGAGAGAAAAAACAAAAACCACCCACTCTGGGCTCTTTGCAGCAGTACACCTGTGCTCTTGTCGAACACTGTATTATTTTCCATAAGCACCATCCATAATTCACACGCTCCTGCATCAAATATTGAGCAGTGAAACGGAGCTGAGAGGTCAGGAGGGCCCGCTTCTCGTGTAAAAACCGCCGCGCTCCTTCCCAGATTGTTTGTCTTTTACTCGACCCTTTTCCTTCGCAGCATCTGTTCTCGTTATTTTTTAAATTTGTTTTTTTTTTTTTACGTCACTTCAGTTGCTTGAGATAATTGATGCAAAAGAATAAAAATAAAAGAATCAGTAGAAACCTGCTCATTTTCAGTCTCAGCCAGCGTGGCGCGTGGACAGCGATGTAAATGAAGGAAAGAAAAGAAGAAGAAAGAAAAAAAAAAGAACAGGTTAAGGCTTCTCTCACTTTCATGTTTGCTTCTCTTGAGGTTCAGCACCGACTCCTTTTTATGTCATTGATCGATGGTGTTTTGTAATGTATATCTGCAGTTGTTGTATCGTGTGCTCAGCTTGGAGGGGGCGGGAAAAGGTTGAGAGAGCGAGACGCCGCTTCTCTTCCCAGAAAGAACTCATAAAGCCTTGCTTCGGATCGGACAAAGCCCATTTCCTGTTTATTTATCCGTTTCTTCTCATTCCAGCTGAGAGGAAGTGTTTTACTTTTTGTTATTATTATATATATTTTTTTAAAGAAATGCTCTCCGTGATTCTTTTAGGTCGTATGAAGCTGTTGTTTTAATTTCTCATGATGCAGAGGCCCCCCGCCCTTTTTATTTCTTTCTCTTTGAGCAGTAAAACAAAACCTAAAGTCAAGCTAACGGCACCAGCTACTACTTGTGACAAACATGTACATAGATATAAATTTATATATAAATATATATATAAATGGGTCTTTGCACAAGTTATCTCTGTGTCTGCTCTGTGTGATTTTAACAGGAAAAAAAAAGCAAAATGTGAAAGAAAGATTAGGCAAAAAAACGAAACAAAACAACAACAACTTTATATATGCTTTACAGTTCTTTGTCTCATTAACATTTTGCACTTATTTAAAGAGGCTTTCTTTGGTTTCCGGGCTGACGGAGCTGTTTTCACGCTCTGCTGAGATATTGTACAATATGTATATGTATTTTTATTCATATGCATATAAATATATGTCTATGTAATTTGACTCCGGTGTTCTGTTTCTTCCCACCGTCATCAAGAACAGAAAAGTAAATTTGCAGTGATCTGCTCCATCTCTATTTATTTTTTTTCATAAGTGCATCAACCTGCTGTAGAAACCTTGACAGTCTTCCTGCTTCTCCAGCAAACCGAAGCAGGGGACGTTTTAAGCTCTTTTTGCGAAAACGGTTTGCCTTTAAATCCATTGGGCACTCTTAATTATGATATGTTGAAGTTGATGCTATCAGAAACTGTTGAATTGTGTTTAGCGCTGCAGAGTGAAGAGGAATATTCAACTTTTTCACCTCTTTATTCTTCATAAAGCTAAATAGTGAAAGGACACAAAAAAACCTAAATGTTTCACTGACGGCAGCTGAATTATCCATCCATCCATTTTCTTACACCCTTGTCCCTAATGGGGTCGGGAGGTGCTGGTGCCCATCTCTAGCTAACATTCAGGGCGAGAGGCGGGGTCACCCTGGACAGGTCAACAGTCTGTCGCCAGGACAAACAACCATGCACACACATTCACACCTAGGGACAATTTAGAGAGCCCAATTAACCTGACAGTCATGTTTTTGGACTGTGGGAGGAAGCCGGAGTACCCGGAGAGAACCCACGCATGCACAGGGAGAACATGCAAACTCCATGCAGAAAGACCCCGGGCTGCGAATCGAACCCAGAACCTTCTTGCTGCAAGGCAACAGTGTCACTGTGCAGTTGAATTATTACAACTTTATTCTGAAAAAAGATTTTAAAAAAAGAAGAAAAAAAAATATCCATTTGTTAATGCTCAAGTTCTTGTTGTGGAAAAGTTTCACAGAGTAAATGTGAGTGATGAATTTTTGTTTAAGTTTGTCATAAAAAATGACAAAATAGGCATTTGTTTAGCTGCTCTTCTTGTCATTTTTAAAAAATTCAGTTACATGCATCTTTACAAACATTGATGCTAAATGTTAAACGTCTCACACACTGAGACTTTTTTTCAGTCTGATAACTGATAAAACGCCATCAGATTTCACTCTAACTAAATCTAGCAGCTAAATGTCGGCCATGATTTGTAGGAGATTTATAAGAAGTGTTGAAATAAGTTCATATAATTACAGGGATCTAGAAAGAAAATCTAAGCTTATTTAACAGTTAAGCAGCAAAATTCCCTGACAAACCGTATTTGGTAAAAGCTTCAGAAATATCTCCAAAGATCACAGTTTGGCAGGATTCCCATCCAGTCTGGACAATAAGATTTGACTGTTTTCCAGATCTGAACAACTATGGAGAAGAAAACTGAAAAAAACTCCAGACTTTTAAACTTTCTTTCGTATCTACCGTATTTATCGTAATATCGCTCCTTACTCCCCATCATCCTTACTTCCCTTTTCTTCTTCTTTCTGTTCCTGGTTTTATGCAGCCCTGCTTCCTGTCGCATGTCCTTCCTCCCATCCATGCAACTCAAAATAAAAAAAATACAGAATAAATAAATTAGGGTTTCTTACGTGTCTTTATCACGGGCCCCAATGAGGAGGACTAGTTCTGCAATGTTCAGAAGTTCATTTTGTAAACATGTCTGTGAAAATAAAACTAGAAAATAGTCTGGAAAAGTCAGGATATTTTGTCTTAAAAATGTTCAGGAGCCCTGTTTAGAGATCGGCAGCAAAGACCGGCCACGTCTCCATGACAACCTGTGTATATTTCGGGAGTGATGACAGGAAGTAGCTTTTGTCACTCCTACCAGCACAAACGTGAACACAAAGAGTTCAGTGAATTCTATGAACTAACTTCTTTGGGTCAATTAAACATTTCCAATTCAAAAGAGACACTTTTTAAACCCCCATAGTTACAAAGTAAAATATGCCAAGAAGCACAAAAGAGGATAGATTTTATAAATATGGTAGAAATTAAACAAAAACATATTTTAATTTTCAGATTGAGCTTTTACAAAGGACAAAAAAACCCACCTCTATTTTATAGAATAAGGCCAGCTTGGTGAACTCTTTACATAAATCATATAAATTAGTCATAAACTATTTGAAATGTGAGGATGTGTAAAATAAAAAAATATATGTTGAAATCAGTCATCCGGGAGGGACTCAGAGTAGAGCCGCTGCTCCTTCACGTCGAGAGGAGCCAGTTGAGGTGGCTCGGGCA
>CAEFZY010015204.1:0-72609 GCA_903066815.1 Brachyrhaphis roseni
TGGATGGATGGATGGATGGATGGATGGATGGATGGATGGATGGATGGATGGATGGATGGATGGATGGATGGATGGATTGAAAAAGAGGTGTTTGCAGAGCAGGATTATCTCAGCAGAGCTGAGCATCTAGATCTAACATTCCATTAAAACATTCACTGAAGGTTACCAGACACTAAAGGTTTATGTACTAGACCTCATTACTAATGCTCCACAAAAGTTGATAGAGGCCTAATCGGGATTTCTTATGATGCTGGGTGGTTGTATTCTGTAATGTGGCATAATGTGTACAGATGTTACAATGGCCCAATGTTTCAACCAGTACAAACACAAAGGCATCAACTTCTATAGTTATAAAGAGTTTGCTTTACAAATAATTGCACAGCACAAACAACCAGGCTCTTCACCTGGATTATTATTCAAGGGGCTTTACAGTCATCTATGTCTTTATTATGCCGTTTTTTCATTGGACCCCTTCTTCATGTCTTCCAGGTTTGCTCATGTCAGCCATTACTGTAATCATCTTGGTCCTGTATTTTGCCATCAACAACTTTGTGCTGGAAAAGCGTCCTTGGATGACAGAGTGTACTCCCATCTACATCCAGTATTTTGTGAAGTTTTTCATCATTGGTGTGACTGTGTTGGTGGTGGCTGTTCCAGAGGGCCTCCCACTGGCTGTGACCATATCCTTGGCATACTCAGTCAAGGTAAGAAAAAACAAACACAGAGTACTGTATACAATTGACTATTAAAATAATTTGTAGTTCAGACAGTTTGAATTTTTGTTTTCTAAATTTCTATTTTTGGTTATATAAATTTTAATTATCTCGTTATACATGTACCATAATTATTTTTATGTGTGCAAATTTCAACATGTTAATTTTTGCATTCTGACACTGAAACACCAATTCGCAGCTTCAAAATACTTTAAATATTGTGATGATTTTTTTTTTTCATTTTACTGTGCAATTAGGTGTCTGAATATACATTGAAATAAAGACGTGATCATCTTACAACTGTCACCAATGAATATCAAGTAGTGCATGTGCCAGATGGGTTATTTTAAGCAACAGTTTGGTTTGTGTTTTCAACTGTTTTGAGATGTGTCTATTTATCCTGCCAACAGAAAATGATGAAAGACAACAACCTTGTGCGTCACCTGGATGCTTGTGAAACAATGGGCAATGCAACTGCCATCTGCTCCGACAAGACAGGCACGCTAACCACCAACCGCATGACAGCCGTGCAGTGTTATGTAGGAGATGTGCACTACAAAGAAATTCCAGACCCTGGTGTAATCCCACCCAAATCCCTGGATTTACTGATCAATGCCATTTCTATCAACAGCGCCTATACCACAAAGATACTGGTAAGCTTATATATTAATAGTTTCTGTTACCAAGTTATCCGGTTCGCCCCATAATTTTAATATTTGTTACACACACAAGTAATTGATAGTCTACTGTTCTGATGTGTAAGAATGTCCTGGGAAAAGTGCTTCAGTCTCAGCTCTGAGACCTTAAGATGAGACCAGGTCTGCAGTGTTCTCATCTTGGAAAAGTATGCAGTCATTGTCCTTGGCTGCTGCTTTAGATTCACCAGGCATTCACTCAACTTGTCACCTTGAGAACAGCTGAGTAATTTTGTCTTATCTGATATTCAGAGCGTAGCAGACTGTAATTGAATCCAATCTGTCTAAGTGCTGGAGATGGTCTCTTGTTTACAGTGAGAGCAGTAGGCAGAGATTTTGTTTAAGCTCACTGGACCTGCATGTAAGAAGAAAGAGACTCTAAAGAATAACTCTAAATAATCTCAACAATGTTAAACAATTAAGGCAATGATTAAAACTCTTATGTGGTTCAATATCTGCCGAGTACTCAAAACAAAGACTTGATGAACAAAGATTTATTAGACAGACAACTCTCATAGTTAGCTTAAGGAAAGGCTGTTTATGCTTTAAGGGATTTGTTCTGTTCAGAATCTGAAATATCTTGACTGCCAAAGCTGAAATAAAATAGTGTAAAAAGAATAGAATAGAAATATTCTTTATTGTCCAACAGTGAGAAAATTCAGGTGTAGCAGCAGCAAAGTTACACGGCATTGAAGCACATAGATTCACACCAAGTACGTAAGTTTAAAAAAAAAAAAAAAAGCAAAATCAGTTGAATTATTCTGTGATCTTATTATACAACCTTTATATTATGTTTCAAGATTATGACATAATCTTTCACATTTAAAATAACAAATTGACAGATCATGGATTGTTTGAGTGCAGAATCATTGAATGGAAAATATTGTCTATAGTTTGGGAAACAACAGTTTGTAGTGAGTCATTTGTGATGAGATGCTGTCCACAGATATTCTTTAAATAAGAAAATGAGAGTCAAATTAAATACTTTGTGTAAAGAATGGCTGAAAATACTGAATAATTTTATGATTGTTCTTCCCTTAGACTCTTATTTTCTAAATCTTGTGTAAGACAACACATATGACCACACATATATGATTCTTTGAGAAACCTGTCAATATTCTTTTCAGCATTACATCAGACCTTTTTAGCTACATTGCAGCGCTGCACGATTAGATACTGAAAAGAGTTTTATTTTAATTTCTTCATTCTAGAAAAAGTTTACCTTTATCAAAGCAAAGGACAACCTTAGGGTAACCTTAAAACCCATGGAGTTAGCAAGGAAGAGTCTTTGTTACAAACATTATTAATCCAACTTAAACCATAAGCAGTCAAGCCTAGCTTTTATGTGAGTCTGATTTTAGCGTTAGTGCCCAGAAACTGATCAATCAGCTGTTTGTCTGTGAGATTTAGTGGAATTAATTTGCAAGGCCATATAATAAATTGCCTGCATATGCAGCTTCTTTACCTAGCTTTCTTGCCCTTGCCCTCCAGTTCGATCCCTAAACTTTGTCAGGCCTAATCAATTTCATGTCTATCATAGAAGTAGCTCTGATCCGTACACTAAGAGGTCTTTGCTGCTGTCTACCCTGCCTTAGGCATTACACAGCTACGCATGGAAGTGTGGAGAGGTCCCAGAACAGAGTGAGGCTGTGAAGCAGGAATTACCAAAAACTTCTGTTATGTGAAACATGGAGTTATAATAAACTCTTAGGAATATTATTGTTATTTTATGACCTGTATTTCCTTATTAGTATAATCAAAGTGATTATACTAATCAAAGTTTTGTTACTTTGCTGCTTTGCATTTAGTGGCCGTTTAGGGTTTTTTCTGCTCTCTACAGAATTACAAAAGTAACAAATAGAAATGATTTGTGAGTTAAATCTGAGTCAGACAAATGTTTTAAGTCAGTGGTATTGGATCCCAAAACTGCCTTTATGTCTGCAATCCTATCACAGTAATGTCTGGTAAATTGCCTTTGATGTTGAGGAAGATAATTTTGTACCAATAATAATTTCATAAAATACTGCCTTTATTCCTTGTATTCCATTAGTCTTGCATTTACACAGTGACTTGACAAAGCAACATAAAAATACAAAAATGGCCTGCATAATTACTCCTGCATAATTTCCAGGAGTATGCTATGTCTGTTTGTTTTTGAAGGAATTACTGCCAGAAATTGACAGTAGTAGGCAACTATCACTCTGTCCTTTAGGATCCATCATATTACTTTATTTAAAGTGTAGTAGAGCACAGGAACAAAAGAAAAGTATGATAGGAAATGACAGATTAATTAGGGGGCAAACAGACAAAAAGTAAGATTCAGAAGAAAGATTTCTGAATAATATGCAGGTTGTTCCTCTTTCCCTCTATCAGCCGCCTCCACTCCCTCAGTGCCACTCCAGCTCTGCAGTATGCTTGCTGGTGTGTTCTTATATAAGAGGCCAGTCCTGTGGGATGCAAGAATGGCTATGGGAGGCTTTGATGGCCGCCACATAAAGGCACAAAGGCAGAAGAGGCAGGCTTTGATACCATATCAATGCCTCCATTGCTCTATGGCATCATAATACAGCTCTTCTTATAACACTGTCCCTTCAATCAGCACATGCATGGTGCAATAATA
Organism: Brachyrhaphis roseni; assembly: GCA_903066815.1. NCBI lineage: Eukaryota > Metazoa > Chordata > Actinopteri > Cyprinodontiformes > Poeciliidae > Brachyrhaphis > Brachyrhaphis roseni. Next base: position 4,029 of record CAEFZY010015204.1, read on the forward strand.
ACCGGAGAAGGTGTTGTTGTCTGAGGAAAAATGTACACATAAAAAAGCTTCACATGCACAAAAAAACCTATAGTCACGTGACATTTTGTAACGGATATTGTTTATTTTGACGTTTACCCTTATCTATGCAATTTGAATAGGTGATCACACTCTGTAGTCACTCTAGGAACACACATTTCCCCACAGTATTTCATTCATTCAAGGTACACAAAGATGAACAGCTTTCAGTGGAATCAGTTAAATGTATATAGTAACACACCACATCCAGTGGTTAGGAAACACTTTATTGACATTAAAATAGTTTGTGGAAAACAGAGTGTATTTTGCAGTAATATGGATTGATCACGCATACACACATCTGTCATATCTCTGCTGTAAGCACTCAGACCACAGGTGTGTGTTCCTGCAGCACAGTGGTATGTTTAGCACGGCTGTGTGAATGTCCTCCGAGCTCAGTTTCACGTAGATTTAACCACCTGCTCAGGTAATTTTTTTGGTCACAGAAAAGAGAGGTGGAAACGCTCCCCATACATTCCCATTGTGTTGTTTTTATAAGGTAATAGCGTAGTATTTTGTAAAAAAAAATAAAAAATAAAACATTGTGCCATGTAGGTAGAAGTAGAACTATTATAAAACAATTGATAAGGTCTTTCTTCAAACAGCAATTTAAAGTTTGTAATTAAAATAGGCTCCAGCTTGTTGTTTGGCTATTAGTACTGTGGCATTAAAACAAATGTTAAAAGCCCATAAAAAAAGTAAATAGTACACATTGATATAAAAGATTCAACACTCTCAGTCTTTCTCATATTGAGTTGCAGCCTGGTCAGAGTTTTGGTACAAGCACTGCAAAAGCTTGATCACCTCAATAATTCAGCTCAGATCTTGGAGGAGTTAAGAGAAACTGGTTGGTTGACTTTAGTGCTCTGACTGAAGTGTAACTTCTAAGTAGGCCACATTAATATGAAGATGCAAGGCCTTGTAAAAGTTCAAAAATCAATAATAAAAACCTAAATTTGACTATAAAATGGAGTGGGACCCTAAAGAGTGAAGCACCTCTCACCCTAACGGGGTGAGAGGTGGGGATAGATTGCCCGTCCATCACAAGGCAACATAGGGAGTCATGGGACAAAGAAAACAAAACAAAAGAAACAGGCAAGTATACCATACATAGCTAAGGATATAATTTAACCTACCTTGGATGTTTCTGACTGTGAGAAGAACCTGGAGAACCCAGAGAGAACATGCGCACTGAAAACATGCAGAAAGGCCGCAGGTTGGGATTCAAACGCATGACTTTCTTGCAACAATTCTACCATCTGCACCACCGTGAAGCTCCAGTTTCAATAGCAGCATAACTTTGACCTTGGTAACTATTACCATTTAGTCATCACAGAGCAATGTAAGTATGCAGTGTTAGACTGCATACTTACATTTTTGCAATATGATAGCAAAAATGTATCAAATTTCAGCATGAAGGCTGATAGGTGATTTAGTTAAATGTCTGCAGAATTTATATGGTGAATTTTGTAGAGCAGTGGAAACATAGGATGTTCAGACAGACTGAAGCACAGTAGGAATATTTTCTTTAGTAACTTGGTGATAAAATTAGTATTTGGAAATACTAATGTAGTGAGTGTCAATGTGGTTTTTTTTTCTTACCAGAAATTGTTTTTAATAAAATTTAACTGAAGCTTTATATTTTAGTTGTAGGTTGAGTAATGTTAAGACACATAAAATAAATTGTAATAAATGGATATGGAAATGCCTTGAAAAAGACAGTAATGTGATGATGCATTGGGAAGCACAGCAAGATTTAGATAAAGAAAAATAGTAGAAAAGAGAGAAACTGCAGTCGCATGACAAGCATTCTTATAATAGACTGTTAGGCTTTATTTTTGCTCCCAGCATGCCCAAGGCTTTAGCCTGGTTGGCTGGTCTAACTGTATGGAAAGCTACAGTGTATTCTGGTCCTTCATGCAATACGAAACCAAGATAGAAGATAGAAGTGGAGGCTAAGGTATTGGGGACCTTGTAAGACAGGGGAAATTGATAAGGTTGAGGAGAAAGTCACCTAAAGCAAGAGAAGAGGAATGAGATATGAAAGAAAGAGAAAGAGGACGAAATGTACATTGAGGCACAAGGAAGGCAGTAAATCGCCGGGTGGTCTGTGAAGAAAATGACAAGAGTGAAGGAAGGAACATGAAGTATGGATTAAGGAGAGCCCTGGGTGGAATAGGAAGTAAAGTTGCCAGCTCTCCCTCTGGCATATGTCCTTGCCTGCAGGATCACCCGAGGACCAGGGAGAGGGCAGCCGGTCCTAAGCCACATCCAGGCCAGGACATGCCAGCAGTAGCTCTGTCATGCCAACACTTGGCGCTTCCTGCCAGCTACTATCCTCATGCGTAAAGCTAGCATAAAGAAAAAAATCTCAACGAGGTCTTTGGAAACCTAAAGCAGTGTTTGTTTGTGTCCCATATTTGTTATTGCTATTTGAATATGTTTATATGTCCTCAGTCGTCACGCAGCAATGACTAGATTCTCTGAATTTGTATCAACTATATTTCTCTAGCTTGTTTAAAGCTTCAAGACAGACTGTGTGGTTATTTGTGGTTTGGTTGTTTAACTGGATGTTTCAGCAGAGAGCTGATTCCTCGAACCCCACCAGACAATGTTGATGAGGTCATTTATTCCATCCTGTCATTATCCAATGACAGGCAGTGTCTTCCTGATGTAATCACTGGTCATTAGGAAGAGACATTAATTCTGTTATTTAACACAAACTCAGTATAAAATATTTATTTTCTTGTCTGTGTTTATGTTACACAGCTAAAAAATAACCAGATACATTAAATTTATTAATGTTTGGTGTTTAGGTTTTAATGATTAATGTGATTTCAGAAGACTTTGTAACTCCTCGCTTGAGGCTCTCAGCTGAAGAAATGGAAAAACTGTGACTGGCTCACTGATGTTTAACTTACTGTGTTTTTGAGGTCTTGCTAAAGTATTCCTACATCTTAAAGATGTAGGAATACTACTTAAAGAAACTGAGGGTATTTTTGTTGTATTTACATAGTTTTATTCCTACAGACTATTTCAACAGCTATGTCTTCGTGATACATCATCCGATCTGCACCAAATTTTCTGTGCATCATCAATGATAACTGCTCAACATACTGGTGAGGTAGTTAGATGACATCACTTTAGCTCCGCCCACCTATAGTCCTTGGTCATGTGTTCTTTTGGTGACTCCTCCAGCTTCATCCTGTGTTTAAGATTAAAACTAGTCACTCACAGTTAATATCAATGCATCACATGTTCCAAAACCTATAGGAAGTTCTCACCAATCCTTCACCATAAAACAGGAAGTGACAATTCCTTTCTGGAAGGTTGGATTTTGCCCACATTTTCAATATATGATACATAAGCCTCAAGGTGATTTGAAATGTTCACTAAATGTGCCACATATGATTTTAAATAGAAAAAGTAGAAAGATGAATGAAACTGAAAAAAAATGCACATTTTTTGCCGTGAAATAAATTAAAATAGAAACCTCACAGTGCACACTGTGTTAATAATATAAATAAAAACCATTTAAAAAAATAAATTACATCTAAACTTGCCTAATTATTTGTGTTGACAAGGAACAGTAAGGCTGTGATTTAAATCAGCTTCAGAATGTGTGATTGTGTGTAGAAGTGTTATGAAAGACGACAGAGTGAATTGCATGCTCATCAGTGTGTCTTGTGAGGCCAGACGTGTGAAGATCAGCGTCACTAAAGCTCAAGTTTGTCTGAAATATTGATAATACATTTAGTTTTCTGTCACAGCAGCAGATATTTGGATCCAGATAGCTTCCAAATAGAGTAAGGCTCAGGAAATACTAAAAAAGGAAAGCTGGAAAATCATAAAGAGCAAAGCAGAAAAGATTTGAGGACATGTGTGAAGTGAAATGAGAGAGAATGTTTTAAGAGAATCAGAGCCAGCGAGTAAGAATCCCCAAGTGGTGGAAATCTCAGTCACTCTATTCTCAAGTCTCAACTGCCAAGTGTTCTTTGCCCAGCGTTACCATAGGAACGCTGCGCCTCACACAAGCTGACCACACTCACTCGCTTGCACATACAGTGAGCACACAGCAGTCCGCCATGTACTGTAAAACCTCACAGGCCACATGCACACATGATTTGAACTGGTCAGTGAAACATCATGCATCTTTTACTGTAAAACTATGGACAAAGTCCCCTTCCAGTTTTAGAGCTGAAAAAAAAGCACTACAGCATAGCATCAAGTTTCTTCACGTTTCTATTTTTTATATATGCACAAATTGAAAGAACCGAAAATCATTAAGAAATAAAGCAACAATTATTATTTTTTATGTTAGACTTCCTAATATGGGACTATTTAAATATCATAAAATGGAAAATAAACCATATTAAATAAATGTATTGACAAAAAAGAAAACGATGTAAGTTGTTCTACTTGCACTGAAAACCAATTATGAGGTGATTATTAACTGCAGACTCCTTCTGCTGCAATAACTTTATTTGCTGTATTTCTTGCAAGCAGTTATTGATCTGTGTTTCTTTATTGCAATTACAGTCATTTAAAAATGCATTTTACATTGTTGTCCCATAAGCTTGTGAAAATGTTTACAGCTGATGATGTCAGAAAAGACTTTTTTTTTTCTGTGCAAACACACTTACATTGTTACTGTTAATACTAATATTTTATGCTTTTGATCTCATTTTTGTTTCTGTTTAGCTCCATTTAAACTATCTACTCTACTATCTACAAGGAAGTGGCTTTCTTTATTTGTCAATAAAGTGACTGACTAACAAAGTAAATAAGAAATAGATATGAGAGAAGTATTTGAGTGAATAAGTAATTGAAGAAGTAATGTTGTTTTTACCTTGTGTTGTTTATGAAAGCGAATAGTGTTGAATCTAGGATGTCGCACAGCAATAAGCAGAAAAAGCAAAGGAAGAAGATGGCCAATAAGCTGCTTTATTTTATTGGTTATACATTTGAATGTTTACTGAACCATATACAGTAATTGCATGTTTCTAAACATGTAATTACATGAAGGGTTGAGCTGCTCGCTTGAAATAAGAACGTCCAAATTTGATTCTCATCTCATCTCTTGCTCTCCCACACACTAACCCTGTCACCTGCTTGCTAGTCAGTTATCACCGGCAGCTATTTCAAGTGTTGCATTGGGCATGTCTCATTTTACTGAAGGAAAGAGAATCTCAACAAATTGAATGAAATTGAACAAAACGGTTCTTATGCCTTGTCTGAGGTTTTGATTTAGTTCACTTAAAGAGAGTTGCATGTGTTTTACTTCTGTTTTCCTTCAGCCCCCAGATAAGGAAGGTGGTCTACCCAAGCAAGTTGGAAACAAGACAGAATGCGGACTCTTGGGATTGGTCCTGGACCTGAAACGGGACTACCAGCCAATAAGAAACCAGATCCCAGAGGAGAAGCTTTATAAAGTCTACACCTTCAACTCTGTCAGAAAATCAATGAGCACTGTAATCAAACTTCCTGAAGGGAGCTTCCGAATGTACAGCAAGGGAGCCTCTGAAATTGTTCTCAAGAAGTGAGTCCAGTATTCTGGGTACTTAGTGCAAAAATTAAGCCTGTTGGAAAGGCCTGTTTGTTTCTCTTTAAATGGTGGACATTTGTAAAGAAATTTAGGGGTTTTTTTCATGGGTACAGCACATATAGTCAACTGCTGGAAAAGCCATGTCACAGTTTAAGGGAAAATAAACATGTTTCGTAAAATTTCTTTGCCAAGAAGCATTGTTACAACAAATAAATAGTTGACTGAACAACTACGTTCTTAACTTATTGGATATAGTAAGGTACCGCTGATATTTTAGTTATAGTGTAGTTGTTGAGTACTGTTTATTTAGAGTAACTGAGTTTAAAGAAGACATGCTGCTAAAACTTTAGGTAAAGTTTTTTTACTTTTTATGTAGGCTGAGTTTTCAGTGGAATTTCAAAATTGTGTTTTTACTGTATACTACATGATATTACTTGATGGGGAGGGAGGATATTTGTCCCCTTTAATAGCTCATTTACACTTAATATTAATCAAAAAATAATAGCGATATGATGTGTGATGATATGTGACCCATACAAAGATTAACCCTGGTACTATTTTGGGTTATTTTTACTCTTTATGTTTATACTTTATTGGTTACATTTCTTCATTACACTGCATCTGTCCACATTTTGCTTTGCTTGCTGGTTAACTTTGGTTATTTTTCTTGTGGCTTTTCACTGAATCAAAAATACTTTTTATATGGAAGGATGTTTGGATGGATGTTTTTTTTTAATTGAGGTTTAGTGAAGATCTTTAATCTGTAGGTCTATCATTTTACAAATTAAAGACACTTTTCAGGTTTTTATCAGGTTTTACTGATTTGTTTCAGATGCAGTCACATTCTGAATGAAGTTGGTGAGTCCAGAGTTTTCCGACCTAGAGACAAGGATGAGATGGTGAAGAAGGTGATTGAGCCCATGGCCTGTGACGGTCTGAGGACCATCTGTGTGGCGTACCGTGACTTTGCCAGTGATCCTGAGCCCAAATGGGATGATGAGAACAACATCCTCACTGACCTTACAGCCATCTGCGTTGTGGGAATCGAGGATCCTGTCAGACCAGAGGTAGGAGCATATCACATATATTGGTGGAGTAGATGTTGGAAAATGTGTTTATGCAATCAGAAATTAGCAGGTTTATCTCAGATGTGCCACCTTTTATGAGGGTTTAAATTGTTTATGTGAAACAATGGTTAAAGGTAAGGTCTTAGGTGCACATTGTACTTTTTAATACTTTCTCCAAGCCAAGACTACTTTATTTAGGCACTCTAAAAACAGAGCAAATGACCGAAGGACTTAATAGATATTGTAGAAAAGCATTAAACATAAACACAAGAATATAAATTATGTCATAAAATAACTCAAACAAATAAATTGACTTCTCTCATGCTGGTTCAAAAGCCAATGATAAAGACTTGAAGCATTCAGCTAAAGCTACACCAAAATGGTTTGAAGACAGCAAGGTGTATGTTCTGGAGTGGCCCAGTCAAAGCCCAGACTTTAATTCCGTAGAGAATTTGAAACAGAATTTGAAAAGTGTCATTTATAGCTGAGCCCCACAAGAGCCGAGCTTTTAGTGTTTTTCAAGAACGAATGGAGTAAAACTTCTGCATCCAGATGTGCAGGTTTGATTGAGACCCATCCACACATACTCCATAGTGATTGCAGCCAAAGGGGCATTTAGTAAATATTGCCTTGACGGTAGTAAATATTTTTGCAGTCACATATCTTATGTTATGTTGTTTTATTTGCTATTATTTTTGTAGAAATCAGTTGTCCCTTGGTAATACGAAAAAAGCTTTCTTTTGTCATTTGTTGTGTCAAAAAAAAAAAAAAGGATTTTGTTCATTATGATTGATTTGTAAAAGCAACAAATCGGTAAAACATCCAAAAGAATGAATAAATTTTAATAGGCACAATATGGAAATAAAGCTATTTGTTCAGCTACTGATTATATTTTAATCAGGAAAGTCTGTCTGTGAAGCCTATTTGTAAAATTGTGAGGGGCATTTTTTTCTTGATGAAAAATATGTGATTGGTTTTGGTTTTCATCTACAATGTTAGACACTAAGCTAAATAGTCTGTCACTTTCCACACTGCTAGGTGGAACTGAGAGGTACCTCGGAAATATTTTAGCCAAAGTTGGGAGTCGCAATTTATTAATCCCTCCAAGTACTGCAGTGGATCGGCGGGTTGTCTTTCTCAACAACTGTAGTCTCCTAACCCTAACCCTCTCTGACTGATGGACAGCACCCACCGGTGCTCGACTCCATGAAGATGATTGTTGCTTATCTTTTATCTCTTCAAACACACAGTTCAGACTGCTGCTAACTTGTATCTTGCGAGACTTCATGGGTGGATGGACTTTATTGTTTTCCAACTTTTACTTTGTGGAGGGACTATGAAAATCTCACTCTTAAAGAATTCAGATTATGGTTATCACAAAAATATTTTCTGATAGGCTTTTCTTAAAGAAAATGTGTAATGTTTTATTAGAGTGCTGTATTTTTGTGTAATGGATTAGCTGACCTTCCTTCACAGCGCTCCAGTGATAGTACAAACGTAGGATACTAGCTGACTACTGCATTATTGAACCCTTTCCTTTTATCCTTTTTTCCACCCTCTCATCACTCAGAAGCAACGGCTCTTACTCAACCTCGCCCCACCGTGTTTTCTTCTCTCCATTTTCCACTATTTTCTGAATTTCACCTTCTTCTGATTGCTCCTGGTCTTTTTCATCTGATTGTGCTTTTTTTCTTTATCATTATCTTTTCTTTTTTATTTATGTAAGTATCTGAGTCAATTTAGGACTAACGAGAAAAATATCTGTAATAACACAAACAAATATAAACACACTTTGTGAAAAACAAACAACTTTATGCATCAACCTAGTTGTTTTGCAGGGATTTGTGTATTTGTATCTTTGTGTAATTGAAACAGAAAATGCACAGAAAGGAAAACAATTATTTCTTGTCAAGAAGGAGAATTGCTTGGCTACAATTGTTCTTATTCTTCCTTTCAGGTTATCAAGGTTATAAATCCTCAACATTTGTACAATTTTACTAGTTTTGAAGTTGTACATTATATGACATTTTAAAAAAAATTAAGCAGTTCAAAGAAATGCTGCGCTACAATACACTTTTTCTGTCTAGTCTTTTCGAGATTTAATCCTCCTGAATAAAAGGTAAAACAACTTTGTAAACATTATTATTTATCTATTAGCAGCAAATCTCTTCCTTCTGAATTTCAATTGTTGTTGTTTTAATCCCTGGCTTCTGTATATGGGTGCTCCTGGGAGGAAGGACTTCGAGAGAAGCAGGAATATAAAGAGAAACAGAGACTGAGACAGATAAATAGATTAGAAATAAAATTGATGTAAGAATGATGGAGGTGGGGGAAGATGGGTAAAGAGAAATGGAGTAGAACGAGACTGTAACCAGATCCATATCAGATACTCAAGAGGCTTGTTTTTCCGTATAACATCTAGACTCCTGCCTTCCTCCTTTGTCGGGTCAGACTGCGTTACTCTTTTCTTTCTCTCCTCTTTCAGATGCCAAGTCAAATAGAGCTGTAGGGAAAAAACTTCAAGAGTGATAAAATGACAAACAGCAGCCTAACACCTTGACAACAACTACACATTCATAATATTAAAAAAAGAAATTCAACTGAAATACATATGCTATTTTATTTGTAAATAATGCACTTGCCACAGATAGAATCCATCCTCATTAATTTGTATTTTAAAATAAAAGTACCTGTCATCCATTTTGTGTTTTATAATTTATTAACACTTAAGATGTCAAGAAAATTAACATATTCCCTATTTGCAATAATAAAAACTATGATCAGCAATATATATGTATTTATAAAATGTATTTTTTACGAAACCTGCGAAACCCCCTGACAAACTTTATTGATCAATAAGTCAATATCAACTGGTGGACATACATAAAAATTGGTGGCTAGTAATCCAAAATTACATCTTATTTCAAAATATTGCAGCAGTTTAATTAACAAATACCAAAAATTGCATTTTCAATGGTTTAAAACATACTATGTTTTTGTCCTTTTAAGGGAATTTGTATAGTTTTGAGTAGCTTAGTTTAACTTCATTTATTCAATAGAGCCAAAGCTGCTTAAAAATTTGAAAAAGGGCCTTCAACCTTGAGAGAAGTTTTTCGTGGGTAAGCAGTGAGACACACTTAACCCTCTGTTTTTGTTTCTGAAATACATAATGGACAATGAATGCAGCATTGAACGCAGCAGGATCTTCTTCATATTTTTCAATCTTGTAGGTTTTATTATTTAGGATGTTTTTTTTGCTGCACATTAGTCAAAACAGAAATATGTGGTTGTTTGGTCAACCTCCTTATTGTGGATAACCTTCCTCACTCCACTGTACATATAATCTTTTGAATGTATGTAGTTGCACATTTCGATATGTGTGTAGTTGTGCCTAAAACAGAAGAAAACATAGAAATAGAGTCTTCCATGTTTGTAAAAATCAATGTGGGCTCTCATTACTTTATGTGCACACATTTGTTTATGTGTGGGTTTGAAGAGCAGCACTCTCCCACACTGACCTTTGCCAAGAAGAAGATGTATTTCTGAATTAATACTGTTTTGCAAGCTGTTGATAACAGATTTTTCTCTGTGCCCTGTGTGCACAATAGCTTATAACATTTAACCATTTAAATTCCTGTTTACAAGAAACAATAAACTATTAACAAGTTCTAATAAAAAAATAATTGATGAAAATATTTCTAATCTGATATAATCAAATGTATCAGGTATGCTTACATACCTTTATTCATATTTTAATTTTCAGAAAATAGTTTGTAGTTTCCCTTAGGTCCACATTGTATGTTTTCCTCACCAGCTTGCAGCTTTACTATTTTGCAGTGCGCTCATTTCAGGATTGAAGCTGTAAGACCAACTGTACCCACACCAAATGGTAGACAGACAGAGTCAACATATCCTTCTGGAGTTGATGTAAACTGAAAACAGCACTATAGCATGATAAAAAATTATATAAGTTGTCAGAAGCACAACTACGAAAACGTTTTGTGACTGAAATAAAACAATAATTTTTATGCTTTAATAAAATGGCAGTTTTTAACAATGGTGCATGCATCACAAGCTACATATTTTTGCCCTTTAGGTTCCCGATGCTATTCAGAAGTGTCAGCGTGCAGGCATCACTGTTCGCATGGTGACAGGTGATAACATTAACACGGCCAGAGCCATAGCCATCAAGTGTGGGATCATCCATCCAGGAGAGGATTTCCTCTGCATTGATGGCAAAGAGTTCAACCGGAGGATCCGTAATGAGAAAGGCGAGGTACAGAGGATGTCGCCAAAATAACAGGGAGAAAAAAAGAGAGTCTCGAAAATGATGGGAAAAATATCTAAACTGCAACCACTTTCTCTCTTCATTTTCAAATGTTTGTGTGCATCATGAAACTTGTGTAGGTGGAACAGGAGCGTATTGACAAGGTGTGGCCTAAACTCCGAGTCCTGGCCAGATCATCCCCAACAGATAAACACACACTTGTCAAAGGTAAGTTTGTGGCATAGTTTTTGGGAAATTGAATTGTGACTGAATTTACTTCAAACTTACATTTTGTGATGTTGGGTGTGTGTTTTCTTTATTTTGCTAAATAAGATCCAAGAGCTAATAATCTGATTGGCTGTATCATCTGAACTGTTTTGTATGCTCTGCTCTGCTCTGCGTGTTTCGACAGGAATTATTGACAGCACTATGGCAGATCAGAGGCAGGTGGTTGCTGTGACAGGAGATGGCACCAATGATGGACCTGCCTTAAAGAAAGCTGATGTCGGGTTTGCAATGGTAATAAAACAAGCATGGGAGTGTTTTCTCTTTAAACACTCCCATGCTTGAGTGTTTTCTCTTTAATTATATGTATTAATTTGAGCCTGATTTGCAGTGAACATCTCCCAATGTCTTTTCCACTGCTGCATTATTTAGAATTTTCTCAAGAACTATGCCTTTATATTTGCTGCTTTAGAGTGCCCCCTGGCGGTTTGTTACAGTAACATACAGCTTAAATTTTGCTAGTTTCTTCCATCATATCCTTTAGGTGCATCAAATTAATTAAAAAGTATTTCTGCAATTCAATTCAAAAAGAATATATATATATATATATATATATATATATATATATTTATGTAGCACTATTAAACACAGAATAATCTGTTTCTAGTGTGTGTTTCCATAATTTCTTAGAAAGTTTGAATATGACATGAAGCTATTGACAAAAAGGGATTTCTTCAATGGCAATATCAGCCTACTAAAAGTACGTTTATACACAGGACAGTATGTGCACATGGGGTTTGGTTGGGGCTTGCTTTGCATAAATTACTGTATCAGTGTGGCACAGCATTATAGCCAGGTGAGATTGCTGGCCAGCCATACACAGTGATTTTATAGTCATTAAACAAATGCTGGGACTTTTCCCAGTGTGAACAAGAGCCAATGAAATCAATGTCTCCATAAAACTTTGCACTAGAGACCAGCATGAAGGGCTCTAATATTTCCTGTGCTAAATTATGACTTGATGAAACAAAGTGGACCAACAAAAGCATATGACATGGCACTTGAATTCTGTGAATGTCCACACTTTTAGCTTCTGCCACAGTTTTTCTTTCCATTCAATTTTCTATCAATATACTTGGCTAGAGCTCTCTGTGAACAGCCAGCTTCTTCAGCAATTATCCTTTGTGGCTTGTGTGTTATGCGTCTTTAATTTTATTTTTAAATTGAAATACAGAGAATAAAAAAAAGCTTAATTTTTGCTGTCCCTTAAACTGAGTATTTAGTTTTTTATTTTGCTACTTTTAGGGCTTCTGACGATTACTCTGTGTCCCATTCATTATTTCTTAATAATAAGATTTTAGGCTTTTAATAATAATTCTTAAGAACTGTTTTTCATTTTGCCACTCTTGGTATTTAAAGAAAATGAGCTCAAAGAAGACACATGCATTTCTGGATTGTACTATGTACCCTGTTCGATCTTTTAATTACAAAATAAATCCTAATCTTCAAAATAATTTTTTTTTAATCAGCATTTGTAAAATAAAAAAAATTATGATGTCTTTTAACTATTACCTATAATTTACATATTGTCATCAAATTTCTTCCTAAAACCAATCCATGTTCCCAGAACAAGAAAAGAAAAATTAAAAATGGTTTTCTTCATTGTTGGTCATTTTTGCTCTTTCAGGGTATCGCTGGTACGGATGTGGCTAAAGAAGCTTCAGACATTATTCTCACTGATGATAACTTCAGCAGCATCGTCAAGGCAGTGATGTGGGGCAGGAATGTGTATGACAGCATTTCCAAGTTTCTTCAGTTCCAGCTTACTGTCAATGTTGTGGCTGTCATCGTTGCTTTCACTGGAGCCTGCATCACACAGGTAAAAGGCATTAATTGGGTATCAATCTCCTTTTCTGGCAATAGTGTAGCAAGTGTTGGCATTCTCCTGGTTGGGCTAGAATTGTGTTACTGTTTTCTAATCTGTAGTTTTAAATAAGGTGACTGGAGTAATCAAATGTCCTACAAAATGAGCAAAATTATGTTTATGTGTTAGAATGATAACACAAAAACATCATTGTGTTGTTTGTAAAGGTGCAGTTTCCACTGTATGTTTCCAGTTGTATTGGAGTTTTTTGTTTTCTCAGTGGGAGTTTGCGTTTGATTTTCACAGGACTCTCCACTTAAAGCAGTGCAGATGTTGTGGGTTAACCTGATTATGGATACTTTTGCATCTCTGGCCTTGGCGACGGAGCCCCCCACAGAGGCCCTGTTGAGGAGAAAACCGTATGGTCGCAATAAGCCTCTTATCTCCAGCACAATGACCAAGAATATCCTGGGACATGCCGTCTATCAGCTCATTCTCATCTTTACACTGCTGTTTGCTGGTACGCACAGTTCACATACAGCGTGCTATAATTCCTTTTCAGAATTAAAGAAGTTATTTTATATTCTTTTTTTCCACCAGGTGAGAAAATCTTTGACATCGACAGTGGTCGTAACGCTCCTCTCCATTCTCCTCCATCCGAGCACTATACCATCATATTCAACACGTTTGTAATGATGCAGCTGTTCAATGAGATAAATGCTCGGAAAATACACGGAGAGAGGAATGTCTTTGACGGAATCTTCAGAAACCCAATTTTCTGCTCCATCGTTTTTGGCACATTTGCTATCCAGGTAAACAGCTGCAATATATTTTTTATTCTATTGGTAAATGTGTTTTATTTATCAACTAAGGATATTTCACATATTGAGGTGTCTGGAAAGTCATTTTTATTTTTTGTACTGTGCACTATTTTGTGCAGATTGTGATTGTGCAGTTTGGAGGGAAGCCATTCAGCTGTCAACCTCTGAACCTGGAGAAATGGTTGTGGTGTGTTTTTCTGGGGCTGGGAGAACTGGTCTGGGGACAGGTAACTCAAATGAATTATTGCCTATTGTTCATGCACTGCTTATTCTTTGGCTTTTGCTTCAGTGTTAGGATTGAACTAAAAAATTCTCTCTTATTTTGTTATGTAGGTGATTGCCACCATACCCAACAGCCACCTGCGTTTCCTGCGTCGGGCGGGCCAGTTGACTCACAAAGATGAGCTACCAGAGGAAGACGTAAACGAAGAGAACGAGGAGATTGACCATGCAGAGAGGGAGTTACGGAGAGGTCAAATACTTTGGTTCAGAGGTTTAAACCGCATCCAGACTCAGGTAAGATTTTTATTTCACTTCAGGATTTCATGTGACTGATACCTGAAAAGACAAAATACATTTGCTTCCTTTTACTTTATTCATCCTTCCCCTTGGCACTTATTTTCAGAAACAAATGTGCCAGTAGTTTTTGTTTTCAAGGGGCTAATAGCAGAATAGCATGATTCTAGATGCTTTATTGGTCAGTGTCAAAGATCCAGTTTCTTTTATATTTTTGCATAATATTTAAGATCTAAATGGCACAACGTTAAAGTCATTTTGTCTCAAGATAACAAATTTAGGAACATGAAGATCCAACTTTTCCTGGGTGGATGGAAGCACTTTGGACCATTGGAGGAACAGAAAATAATCATTGAACTGTTGTCATTGTGATGCGCTCTAACACCGGTTTCACTGTGATAGTTAACTCTATTCTGCTTTTTTGTTACACTAGATTTCATCTCACTGATTAAATCAGTGGTCCTGTGTGAAGTTATCCCATAGCATGTTCACTTGAGGCAAACTTTTGTTTACACAAAAATCTATAGATCAAATTGCACTTGTCTAAATTTTATTTGATCAAAATCAGTAGTTCGTGCTGTTTTTATGTTGATCTTTCACAGTTGTTTTAGACTTGACTGCTTTTTCACTTATTTTGTTCGCAGCCTTTGTACATGTTTACAACCTGCAAAGTGGGCAAGCGAAAGACAAAAGACATGTCAGGCATTTAAAAAGGATCTACAGCTAATGTCCAGTATCTGAAATCTTAAATCTGAATCTGAAATGAAACTAGACATTCGGACACAGGAGCTACGGTATGCATAATCCTTCAATTGATCATCTACTTTAAGTGAAGTTTCTTTTTCATAGCTGTTCTGAAATCACCTTTTTGGTGCAAAAAACAACTTTTTATTTTATTATATTTCACAACTGAGTTATTTTGTGTATCTTTCATAGATTCAGCTAAAGAACTGGGAACGAAGTGTGGCATTAGTTCAGCTACTTTTCACAAAGTCCTTTACCTTCCCCCCTAAAATCCCATTTTTACTAAATTGACCAAAATGTCTAGACACAATATAGGTTCATAGCTTTGGAGCCTTATTCTGCCTCAGTGATTAATAGATCACTGTTAGGTGAAAGAATAAACAAATTAAAATGTTACAAAGACTAAAAAAATGTGTGAAAAAGCATCTTAAGTCTTCAGAAAGCCTGGAGAACTGTTAATCCGGACCATTTTAAAGGTCATAACACAGACTGGTTCTGGCAGCAGATGTTGGATGAATCACAACTTCTACAGTCCTGTATGCTCATGACCACCATGACAGGTACATGTTGTTCTATCTGTAAGATGGCCTTTTTATTCCTATTCACCACTTGGTTGTGGGGATACTCCACCCTGACATTTACCTCCCCCCACCCTTATGTGTCATGACTGCAAAGTTGTTCTCCCTTTACCCAACCAGCCAGCATGTGTTACCATTTAGTTCGTGTCACTCTGAGCAGCCATTTGTCCTCTCCTGTCCCACTCTTCTTCCACAGATTGAAGTAGTCAACACCTTCAAGAGCGGCACCTCCTTTCAGGGGGCTGGGGCTCTGAGACGCCAGTCATCCACCACCAGCCAGAACCAGGATGTAACCAATGTTTCTAGTCCTAGTCACGTGTCCTTGTCCAATGCCCTTTCCTCTCCTACAAGCACTACTGCTGCTACTGCTCCTTCCACTACTGGCCGTGAGTCAGAACTCTGTCAGTCTGCTTGTCTGCTCTCTTTGCTTCAGGGGTGCCATCCAGTCCTCATCAAGCTCTTATTTTTAAGCTTAAATTACTAGATATTATGCCACCAATGCCTCCATTGTGACGTTGGCATCTCTGAAGATTTGTCCTTTGCTCTCTTGCTGCTTTTTTCATTTTCTCTCTTATTCTGCCTTTTTGATGTTCACACTGGATTTCAAATTCATCTTGATATCTCCTCCCATGGTTGGCTGTACTGTCCTCTCATTGGTCAATGTGTGTTTGTTTCCCCAGAGTGCTAGGAGCACAGGACTAAGAGTGATACCCACGGCGTGACATTTCAGGTTGTGAGTTTGTCTCCCTCTGCTCATCCTCCATACGTCATCACATCTGTCACTCCTCTCGTTTTTATGTCTCGACGGATGTTAATAACTAATTCCAATCAACTCTCAAAAGGGACTGGGAGAACATTCAAGTATAAGAGACAATGTTGTTTTATCTGCCACATAAGTGGCAGATAATAACGACTTGAGATAAATCTAAATTTTATTGTGTATTATATATTTTATTAACTCAATAAACGCTGAGGAAGCGGCTGTATGTGTGGCTAAGAATGTCCTTTTTATTACCTCGAATGCTTTCAGAAAAATGTTTCTTCTTAGCTCAAGATATAAGATCCTAAGATCTGTGATCATCTCTATTTTCAGCTTTGAGCCATGTCAGAGCGTAATTTACACCTTAAAGTGTATATATATAAAAATAAATAAATATATATATATATAAAAAACAAAGGTTTAACTGAAAACCACCAGAATGAGAAAATATTCTAATATTTCTATTCCTTATTTGCTGGATAAAACAGAAAGCTGCTTGCAGATTTTGTCTGTAAGCCAGATAATCATGTTGCCATATTATCAGACAGGTTCCCAGCAGAAGCATCAAAATAGATAAACCTCCAACCCTCCATTTTTGTCAAATCTTGTCCTGTCACAAACTTATAAAAAAAAATCCCTCTTATTATTACTAATACACTTATTAGTATTTTAGCTTTTGCATCACCCACTAAGCCATAATTACAGCAGTGTTATTGTATATTACATGTAATAACTCTAATTTCCAGAACCCATATGACTCTCAAACTTCAAGGCAAGAAGTTATTATCACTTTGCGGTAATTTGCAGGTCTAATATGCTAAAGGAGAAATGGCACAAACCTGAATTCTCTTTCCAATTTTTTATTTAAAGGTTGCAACACATCTGCTACATATCGTGTCTTCTGCATTTCAAGTTGAAATATTTTCAAATTCCTCAGTGAAGTTAGTTTTTCCTTTGGATCACAATTTAAATTCACATAAAGGATCCTACACTTATTGTTATCCCTGATATAAATGTATAGAATAATTTTCTTTTGTCACTTTGAAAAAGTGTCACTTTGAAAATCTCTGAAGACAAAATGACTTTGGTCACACCTACTGGTACAGCTAAGGATTTTTATAATTCACTTTTTAGATGGAACAAGAACTTATAATTAGTAATTCACAACATCCTCCTGGGCCTGTGGCTCAAATTTTGAGTGACACTCATAGTCAAAATTTAAAATAGAACATGCAGTGTAGGTAGTAACCAGGAAATATGTAAGAAAAACACTTTAGTAAACTCCATGATATTGAGAGGAACATTTAAAAAACTTTAAAATAACTGTGAAAGTGCCAAAAAAAAAATTTGACACCTCCAGAGGCTCATCGCAAAAGAGCAGCAAATAGGTTCAACTCTGCCTACTGGCAACTTGGCACCGTTGGATGATATTAAAGTTTGAGTCTAGCAATCCAGCAGAAAGGCTTTCTGCCCTGCCAGCAAACACCTCCATGTTTCTGTTTTATTCTAAATCCTGCTGGGACTTTACCTGCAACCATATGTCAGATCAGCCTAAGATTGACAAAAAGATGAATTGGTTAAAAAGCACCTGATATTCACCTTCAGAGGTGGAAGGGGATTTTAAATTTCAACATAAGAAACTTGTTTAAATTTTAGAAAATGTAATACTGATCTATGTTTACATATCAATAATAATTTACAATCAGTTATTCCGTTTGTTTTATACCAACACAAAAATGCCTGATTTAACTAAGTGGACATGTTATCTTTTCTGATTCTTCAAACATCAGTTTCTATATGGTTTCAAGGTCGCCATGTTGTAAGTTGTTTCTCGAAAACAAGAAGATGTATGTGATTCACTAAACACTCACACACAGCTGGGCTTATACTTGAGTGTTTGCTCAGATTTGCATGGAGTGAGAAACATGCTTCAACCGTCAGACCTCTGACAATGAAACTTATTTTCATTATTCACCTCCTTTCGTTTGATGTCGGCTTTTCTTGTGCCAGTGTCCAGTTTGTCACTGTTGCATGTACTTTGTGTTTACATCTTGTGTGTGTGTTCATAATATTTTAACCTACGGTGTTTGCTTGTTGTCTAAATGCCACTATTTTATTTCTGGGATGTGTTTTGTTGGTGTGAGTTTTATTTTCACTGCAATGCTTAGGTTGAGCCAACCTCATGCAGATTTGACTCACTCCATTTGGGACAATGCCTCTGCTACACTGTGCTATATTTGAGTGTTTTGTGTGTCTCATTCAGAGTCTGTGTGGATAATCAGCCAGACGGCGGTCTGGTGCCCTATACCCCCTACCCCTCAAGAAGTTTTTAAACCGCCTCATTGGATTTCTCTGATATAACCAACTTCTTTCTTACTGACCTCGTCCACCAGATTTCTTCAAAACTGCATGTGGTATTGTCCTTCAATTTTTTCTGTAAGCATTCCATTTATTAATGTGGCTTGTTTCTAGGTATACAGCACATTGGACTAAAGCGTATACTTACAACGAGCGTTTGTGTTGCTTTTGTTTTTCTGGAAATGTCTGATTTCCTTGTGTTCTTTATGATTATGTTCCTCACAGTTTTTCTTAGTGCACGCCAAAATTAAGTGACTTGTGACCTGTAGTCATCTTGTGCAAGCAGAAAACAGACTCCAGTTACCTTTTCTCTTGTTTCTCTCACTTTTTCTCTTCCAACTTATATTCTTAAAAATAAATATTTTTTTCTTCTTCTTTGTCTGTTCTTTTTTCACCTATTCTCTCATTACGAGGTTCCCTGCAGCTCTTTTTATTTGATCTGTAGCATCACCGCTCATGGTTTTTTCCCCTTCCTTTTTTTGATCTTCTCATACAACAGATTCGAGTTGTGAATGCATTCCGTAGCTCCCTCTATGAAGGCCTGGAAAAACCCGACTCCAGAACATCCATACACAACTTCATGACACACCCTGAGTTTAGGATAGACGACTCCACGCCTAGCATCCCCCTCATTGACGACACAGATGATGATTCGGCCCGGAGGAGGACGAAGTACTCCAGCCAGCCTTTGTCTCCTAACAAGAACAACAACGCCATTGATAGTGGCATCAACCTTACCATCGACATCAGTAAATCTGCCGCCTCCTCCAGCCCCGCCAGCCCTCTCCACAGCCTGGAGACCAGCCTCTAACCCCCGTCCTGAACGCCGCATTGACCACTCAAGTTGTTCCCTCATGGTCCAGGAGCGCCTTGTCCAGCTTTCCCATACTGTAATTTGTTACTTCTATCACTACTTGACACATGGCCACTCAGTTCTCGACTTCCCCTCCACCCAGCGCACCATGTTTCACCACCAATACAGATCTGGTCCATCTCCCTCTTGTAAGCTAAAGCCAATAATGCTCTCGCCTCCGTTCAACATCGAGCGAATCTTTGTGAAATGACAAGAATAAAAAGAAAAACACAATCCAAAAAGCTCCGCAAAGCTACACGACCTACACAGCCATCCTGCTTTTGTGGTTGCATGTGTATGGTGGCAGCCTTGATGGTGTGTATGACACTATGCTTGTACCGGTTAGCATGTACTGTATAAACGTGCAGCTGACTGCACGTTGCGTATGAACTGTGTCCACAGTGATACCTGGAGGAGGACGAAGAGGAGGGAGACTGCCGAGGAGTGCAGAGTGCAAACAGACTTTATACTCTCCTTAAACTCCTTCTCTTCAATAATAACATTGTTAACAGAGATACAGTAATAGTTTAAATTAAATTAAAAACCGTTGTTATTATTCTGAGTCTGATTATTCTTGTTATTATTCTTATTGATCCTGCATGAATGTACATTACCCAAGTTTTATTTAAAAAGGGTTTTAATTTTATTGGAGTTGTTTGGTTCTGATGGGCTGAGCATCGCAGCGGACTACACATGTAAAGAAAGCTTCTCTGAGTCCTCCCTCCCTCCTCTGTGTGGCATGAACATGTACCGGACTCTTAAATAATTTTTAAAAAATGGCATAATCCATAAGCAGAAATGTGTATCGAGGTGGTAGGGCTGAAATTGCACAGTAGTTTTGCACCTGATGAAAAAGAGAAATGCAAAATATTAATAATGATGACGATAGCATTTATGGGATATATTCTATACATATAAATTCATAAAATCTATTTAGAGAGAGTTTATCTTTGTTTGTTGGCATGTTGCCTTGTTTCCGCTTCAATGGCTTAAATTACTTTGACTTATTTATGTCTTAAACAGAATGTAATTGTTTACAACCTCGTAGAGATGAATTTCCTGGTTTCTTAGAGGAGGTGAGCTCAGAATTTTGTTGCTGTGTTATTACGGGAAAAACCATGTGCTGAAACTTGCCTGCTATATTGTCAAGTAATGTAGATATTATTAGAGGATAAACAACGAGAAGAAACCAAAATATAATGGGATGCATAGTACAGTACATGTGGAATCTTAGTATTACTCTTTATGATTGTTGGGATCAAATAAGAGCGGCTTGCCTTTGGTTTTTCCTAACGAAGGCCTCCTTTTTATGACAGAGGAGGATATTTGATTTGATTTGATTTTTTTTATTATTAATTTTGGTTTATTTTTGCTTTGCTTTAATGCTGACCTGGAGTCAGTGCTTGTGTAAAAGGTTGATATCAGGACCTTTTTATTTAACTGTCGTCTAGGTAAACCTGCTTGTTCAAAGGACTTGATATTTTAAACATGTATGTGACCATCAGAAGGCTGCAATCCAGTCATTTTTAGAAATTTGTTTCAAACCTGCAATATATTGTGCTGATATTTTCTAATTTATTTTTGATTATTATTATTTTTTTTTAAGTTTCTTTTCATCTAGACACAAGCAGCCCCTAAATGCTGTTGGCATTTTTAACATCTAAAAAAAGGAAAAACTGACAAAAAAACCCAAAAACAAACAAAACTAATAACAAAAATGGAATGTTGCTTTGACTCTTTTTCTATATATATATACATAAAAGATTTCCTGCACTATCTGGTTATGAATGAAAACTTCTGTGGTGTAACTCTAGATGTGCTTTTGTGTGTTTTAACCAAGCTTGTCTTCCTGCCGTCACAGAATATACAGTACTCTTAGCATCTCAACTGTACTCACTAGTTGTAAACTATTTATTGTACTTTGACCAATCAGACATTATCAGAAGTCGCATACAGAAGGCACATTTATCCATTTTTTTGCACTCAGAAGGACAAGGCCACTTAACTAGCCTCTAGTATTATTACTCTACCTAACCGAAGTCAGTGGCAAGCATGATGTCATAAAGTAGGCTCATTATGCAACTTGAAGAATTATTATTTTTTTGTTTTTAACATAAATTAAAAACTATTCTGTAGACGATGTAAACAATCATTTCTCTGAGCAGCTTTATCTTTTTTGTTTGTTTTTGCATCCTCCTCCTCCTCTGTCATTGTTCAGCCAATCCGTTTATCTGAAGAGGGTGCACAAGCTTTACTGGTCAGCTCAGGCATGTCGAAAAACATCTGAATAAAATCTGTCTTATTTAATTTGAAAGAAAACAGTCTGGGTTCTGATATTTACCTTAGAAGTTCTTAATTTATTTTGCTATTTTTTCTGGTGTTTGCCTTTTTTTTTTTGTCTGTAAAAAATTTAAAACGATAAATGAAACAAACAAACAAATAATAAAAAAAAAGCACATAGTTATAGCATTTTCCGTATATAAAAAAAGACTTAAGCCAACATTCTCGAACCATTTTTACATCGAGGAGGACTTTCAGCTTTAAGAAACTGAAGTTAAACTGATTCTTGTAAATAGAGTTATAGGTCCACTGAGGACAGAAATGTTGAAAACATGAACTCCTCCTGATTACATCCTGCAAGTCAATGAGTCATACTGATGACGCGGCACTTTGGCTGTTTGTAATCAATCACCGCTCCTGTCAGAGACACATCCAAATCATAATGTGTTGTAACGACCTGTCATTATGTTTATGATGACACCCATCATGATGATGATGATATCAATGATACTTTTTTGCAATATACTCACCTGCCTCGATGTACTGTATTTAGCAGCATGCAGTTTGTGGAACAAAGAAAAAGAGAAATGCCAACAGATAGCTTTTTGGCATACTTAGCCATTCATGGGTAAGTGAGTTAAGTGTTCATCTTGTTTTTATGATATTTTTTTTATCTATACAATAATTGTAAATAAAGAACTCAATGTCTTTGTTCATTTAATACTATGCAAAAAGTCATGCTTTTCTGATTGTCAATCCCCTCAGTTGTAGAGTGTTGCTGGAATGTTTGTGGTTTCAAAAGTCAGTAAAAATAATGTGATGTAAATTATTTTTTAGCCCGACGAAAAGTAAAAATGATGCTGAGAATTCTTAGAATACGGTGAAAAGGATTTTATAGTGGTGATGACTGTGATGATGGACTGTGACTCCTGCTGCTTGACTGACCCATTTATCACTCTACTTACAGGAGCACTAGTGAAAATATAATCATCGTATTACTAATAACGGTAATAAAAAGAAAAAGGAAACTCATTTAATAAATTTCCCAGAGCAGCATGACTAGCATGGTGTGTCCTCGCCCCGTGTCACATGTCCTGTTCTGATTTTGTCGTGCTTCACTTTGACTTTGTTTTTGCTGTTTATTTAACTTAAAAACATCTCCGAATTTTTACGGTTGCAAGTTAACAATTTGTGAAACTAATCAAAACAATACTAATTGTAATCCACACCATGGATAAAAAAACAATTATAAAACATGCACCTGAAGCAATAATTATAACTAACTAAAAACATAATTACCAAGATCTATTCGCTTTCTGAGAGGCCAATGAAAGGATTTTATGCCTTGATTTAGAATGAAGCCTAACTTTGAACATAAGGGGAAATGTTGGGAATGGAAAAGTCATCAGTTCTTGAATTACTTTTGTCCCCAGTTAGCTTTGCAATAGACGTCTGCCACAATCCAGAGAATAACTTAAGGTCCAACTCATTGCAGTTTTAACTTTTGCAGAAACACTATTCCCTCTTAGCAGCATAAATGTAGTTAATACACTCACATTCTTCAGCCACGTTTAGATGAGCCATCAGTTCGGCATTTTGATGTGTTTAATGATCTGAGAGGTAAACTGTTGGTAAAAATAAATGAATAAAATTCCGATGCTGACAATGTACCTGGTATTCACCAGGTACATAAAACATCTGAACCTGGTGAATTGTTCAATCAACTTTTTTCCTGGATCCAGTGAGAGAGCTGTCCTGAGAGTTGTTCACTGACTCCATCTCAGTGGAAGAGACCATTTCCAGGAAGAACATGTCAGAAATTGGCCAGCCGTCAAACACAAACTTAGAGTAACACCAGCTGTGTTTCCATTACAAATGTTACTTTGTCTATATTCCGCTATTAAAATGTTTTATGTGCGTGCTTCATTACAGAAGCAAAACTTAAATTGTTTAAAAAGGACACTGGAGGGATTTCTTAAGAGAGAGACAAAAAATAAGAGCTTTAAAAAGGAAGATTACATAAGGTTCATGGACAGTGAAGGAAATTATTTTGTGTGAGAGGAGTCTACATACTGTACAGTTCAGGGACATCCCCTTTAAACTTTTCACCAGGCTGACACTTTTTGTACTAAAAATCCATTTCTATAAGTGTATTCTTATTTACTGTAAAAACACTTAGAAAGTACCACTTTTTGTGTAATTAATGGACATGACATGAGTGTCACTCTTTATTCAGATTCAAATTCAGTTAAAAAAACATTTATCATTTTTTTTTTTTAAGAATAAGAGGCTATATTCTTATTCAGCCTCGTGTTAATGTGACTATAGAAAATATAGTTTCACAAATTGTACCAAATGAATCCCCTCTACTTGAAATCCGTTAATGACGCCCTTGTCACTATATGTCCACTGGAGGGCAGCACTTCATCAGCCATATTTAACACAGACCTACATTACTTGTAATCTCGATTCTTGAAGTTGTTCCACTTTGTGTATTCCTGTCCACTATGGTTGACAGAGATGTTGAATTAAGCTTAAACTGAACTGCTTCCACGCTGTTTTAATGTTAGGTTTACCTTAAATGCAGATGACCAGTCAGCATTTATCACATTGACATCAGGATATATTTTTAGTATCTTGAGTTCCTAAAATACACACGGCAGCAAAAAAATTCCCAAGTCCTGTCGAAAAATTAAATCAGCTAAAAACTGATCAGCGAAGGATTACAGAAACTTCACAGTGAACCTCAAGCAGTTTAAGTTATATTCAAAATCAAATACAACATTTACTTTTATCTTGAAAGAGACTCTGGACCACTGAGAAACAGTCAAGTCTTTTTTCTTTGCACCAAAGAGGACAATTCTGTCATTGTCTCTGGTTTCAGAATGATTTGACATAAGAATTGGGACACTTTTAGTCCTTGGCTTGAAACATCTGGGTGTGCTGACTCTAAAAGCTCAGACTCCAACTGCAGTCCACATCTTGTGGATCTCTCCCAAACTCTTGAATGTATTTTGGCTGATAATCTTCCAAAGACTGTAGTTTTTCCTGTTCCACTGCACTTTTTCAACCATAGTTTTATTCTTCCACTGAGCCTTCTGTTATTATATTTGGATACATTGCTATGTCAACAACCAGCTCTTTTAACAACCATCTTTTGTGGGTTACTACACCATAGCACATTTCTTTATTAAGAATCATTTTTTTCTCCTGTTGTTTTAATGTAAAAATTTTAATTCAAAGAAACTGAATTTTGTTTCGATTAGCTGTAAACAGAAATTGCAAAAGGAACAGAAATGAATGTTTGAAATACATCAGTCTGAAGGTAAATTAAATAACTTTTTCAATGGAATCAATTAAATTTTCAATTGAACTTGCACTTGAACTTGTTGACCGGGAGAAATAATTTTAAGAAAACTTCACTCGGTTACCCGTATCCAGTTATTAGGCTTAAAATTTGTGTTTTTAAAATTAATTTTTAAATAAACCTGTTTTCCTTTCTCCTGAAACGTTGAGGGTTTTTTGTACCCTGACATTAACCCTGTGTTCATCTGAGCATCAGCTTCACAGTGGGTGTAGCTGTATCAGCATGCGTGGCAGTCCCTGCTGGGGTGGCACAGTCTGTGAATATAGAGTGGGCTCCCACAGCTCAGAAGATTAGCGACATAGTGCATTCAGGTCCATTTGCGAGGGCCGATTGCCCTTCGTTGGGCCCCCAGTTGAATCCTGCTGCTTCCCTTTGGCCTAATAGAAGGCTGCAGTAACTGACAGTCCTTTACAATCCACCAACACTGGTGGAGGTTTTGGAGGCTCTCGTTTCTTCTTCTTCTTTTTTTTTCCTTTTTACTCTGTTTTTCTCCGAAAGGACTGATTTTGAAATTACTCGTGTGCTGCCCGGTGTGTGTGTGGGTTGGTATAGTTGTGTGCATTGGTCCATATGTGTGTGGTTTCATGCACACACGCAGACACCCACAAGGACACACACGTGCACATGTTTGAATGCCAGTGCTGGCAATTGTCTTAATGGGATAAGGGGAGACTATGGTTCCTGTTGAAGGGAACAGGACTGTGGGATTGACATGGGAAAACACACACACGTTGCATTCATCGCACCGATGGCTATGTTGTTGGTCGATTCACAAAAAAGGTGATATGTGGTGACTTGTTGTCTTCAAAACACACCTCAGGGCTGCAAGTATTCTCAAATCTTTCCAAACATCCAAGCATGACTGAACATTAAACATCAAAAATTAAAAACAAATTCAACTGTAAGTTGTATTTGTAAACTTATATTATTTATGATCATTGATTCATATTACCTGAACATAATGTACCATTTGAAGGAGCAAAGTTTTGCTGTAAGTTAGTTCAATCTGCAGTGGGTTGCAATAAAGTGTCTTGGCCAGTAGGGGTCGTCTGTGGCAAAATATTGAGCCAACTTTCGTATCCTCTGTGAATTGAAAAACTTTTGTGTCAAACAAGTTGTAGGAACATATTAAGTAAAGCTGTCAGTTGTGATACAATGGAGAAAAAGAGAGAGAGAGAGAGAGAGAGAGATTAGACTAAGGGATCTGTAACTCCAGTCTTCCAGTCTCAGTGTCCTGCAACTTTTGGATGCATCTATGCTCCAACACACCTGAACCAAAGGCTGAATTACCTCTTTAGCCTGTCAGCAAGTTTTGCATAAGTCTGGTGATATGATTTTTTTATTTGATTAAGGTGTATTGGAGCAGGAATGCATCCAGAAGTTGCAGGACAGGGGCATTTGAATGCTGGAGTTACAGACTCTTGGACTAAGATAAAACTGATCCTAATTAAAGAAAGGTCTTACCACATTCCTAATTAATGTCAGCATGAAGGCAACAGCTAAGATTTAAATAGAAACTTGAAAACAGAATTCTGAGCATTCATCTTACTCTGACTCTAAACCGAGATCTGCTGTAAAAAATCCTTTATTTCTGCTAAAGTATATATTTTTATTCCTAATGTTGGTACTCTGTGAGCACTTGAAATCAAAGTCAAAATTTTGATTTTATTACACAATCTTTCCCTACAAATTTGATTCCGAAGAAACACATTGTGTCAACCTCATGACACTAGAAAGTTGTTTTGGAATCATTCTTTTGTGGATAATTAGAGCAATTACTCCGTCTGAAAATATCTGAAGAACTTCTAAAACATTTGTTTTAAAATCTTTATTTAAATGCGTTAATTGTTTTTTTGTTTTTTTTGACAAAATTATTAAAACGGTGTAAGGTCCAAAGGTCCACAGGTTGCAGACCCTGCCCTAAACCACTCTTATCATGCTAGTAGTTTTTTTTTTTTTATAGTGTTTATAATGTTACTACATTGCGCCACGATCTGATAAATTCAGTCTTTTGACCAGATCATGATACCATAGTTTAATTACTGACAAATGAGTTTGGTTGGAATATAAACCTCCTGGGCTACAATCACTATTAATGATGTTTTGTAAATCACTTTTTGTTATATTTTCAACGTTTTCAGGTCATATTTGTCTATGACACAAGATGCCTGGGCTGGTGATATTAACACACAAATCCTGACACAACCTGATGACAGACAATGTCATCTTCCTCTCTCTTAGACCCATAATTTTTCTCAGATCCTCAATGACAGCAGCTGGACAGGCCTGTGATTACTGCTCCACCTCCAAACCTCACTGGTACAATTGCTCCATTCTCCTGTTCATTCTGTCAATACTGAGATGTCAGGGGGCGATAAGTGAAATGACAAATTCACACAACGAAGGGGGAGACTGATCAACATCTCATCTTGAGGTAAGAATGAGTTGAAGAGGAGGAGGAGGGTGATAGATGAAAGAGAAAACCAGAACAGAAAGAGAGACCACCAGCTGCCATTATTGATTTGATATGTGCAGTTTGTCTTCATTACCCATGGTCCACTGCTGTCAGAGATGTGCTAATGGCTTCATGCATCACATGGTCGCCTGGCAGGTGAGTGGGGAGGCAGACAGAAACAGGAATCGCTGAATATATAATTGCACATCTGGTTTATTACCATCCATCACTCATGAGGAATGTACAGGATCAGACTGAAATAATTGCCTTGATGCTGATCATTCTTTGGAATATGGGGATCACATTTGTTCTGCATTAGAGGAGCTTTATTAGTGCAAAATGTATCAATAAGACACAACATACACTACAGAAAAAGACTTTTCCATAAATATGTGGTGTGTAGTGTTAGAGTATCCAACGGGCGTCTGAAGTGAGAGATGGGAGTATCGAACAGAGCGATTGCTATTGTTTTCCCAAGTTGTTTTTTTCAGTATAGCCACAGGTTCTACTTATTCAAGTCAAGATAATTTATCTGTAGAAGCACACCTGGTTGGGGCTCAAAGAAAAGCTTCTGTGACAAACAAGTAGACTCCATCCGCAAAAGTTGGAATAAGCTAGCTTAGAAACCGACCCATACTTTCTCCCTCCTGATGTTTGTTGATTTGTTCAAATCACCAACTTTGTCTCAATTCACATTACGTGATTTATACCACAATATCCTAAACAGCAATTCCCCCTGCACCGGAGAAGATTTAAGTGCACCCATAGGTCAAGTTGCAACATGGTAGGCTACATGATAGTAGGCCATTTTCTTGCATCGTTGTCTGTTTGTGCAGACAACGATGCAAGAATACCAACTGTATGTTTTTGTGACAAGCTTTACAAAGTTGACGCGTACATTCGTTTTGACCTCCATCATAGCGATGTGGGCCACTCTCTGAAGAGTGTGAAGTCACATGGAAAGGGTCAATAGCAGCTTCTCCAGCCTCTTATTTTCTGAGTTTTGATAGAAAATAGTTAAAAGTAATCTTTGTTTAAAACTTTTTTACCTGTTGGTACCCAAAGCTGGATCATGTCTGGCAACAAATGGGTTAAAATGGCTCCAGAAAAAAGGCTTGGCTTAGAAGTACACAATACTTTTAAGGAATAAAAACTTATCTTCCAAGCTAATGGTGGGCTGTTACTAGAATGTCTTGTTCCACAGCTAAAGCCAGGCTAAGTGGGCGTCTGAAGTTCTTGCTTTGCTTTGTCAGATTCTCTTCTTGTACAAAGTATGAGGCTGCTTTATTAAACTGCACATGTTGCCAACACTTTTAATATTCAGCATAGTAAAATGATCCCCCTCAGCTCCGTTGGCGTGTGGCCGGGTGTTCTGCTAATAAGACTCGCTCACTACTGGGTGGCCTGGTTGGTCACCGCTCAACACTCTTCTGTTGCCAAGCAAAGACTCTCACAGGGAGGGTCTGCTGATATGTTTATAACTTTTGCTAAATTACGGTTATTGCTTTAAACTCTTCCTGTTGTCCCTCTACTGCTTCTGTGGGAATCATAAGTTTTGTTGCACACCGTCACGAGCAGATGAAAGAGACAGGGAGGTGAATGGTTGCAGTGGATTGGCTGCAGCCAGTTTGTTGAACCTGAGTTTGGGATCTTTTGCAGTGAGCTCTTTGTCTGGTATTTCCCCTCGTCCCTTTTCTCCTCACTTTCCCTCACTGAATCTTTTTGTTCGCTAAAACTCTGCACGAATGCAGTCCAAAACCTTCTCAGTGAAGTGACCCATGTTGAAATGTTCTGGGGGCGTCCAGTTGAATTGCTCAAACAAATTGCTGTTGATATGAAGATGTGGGGGTGTCTCTATTGATGCTGAGGTTCATACACTTGGCAGCAGAAGGTTGGCGTCACAGCATGTTAAATGGCTGCGTTTTTGACTTTGTCTTTTATCAGTCAGTCTGTGTTTTTCTGTAGAAGTGACTTCACTTTTAAACAAATACACCAAATGGAAATTTACCAAGCTGTTCGGTTCATTGTTGTCCAATAGAATGATGTTCAATGAAAAGTGCATCTACATGTTGAATCTGAACCTTTTTCTACATTACTCCAATGTACAGAGCTGACCAGGTCTTGTCAATCTGCTTGTTTTTGCTGTTGTTTCTGTGGTTTTCACCCCAGTGGAATCCATGGTCTCAGAGCCATCACTGACCAAGTGTTGGAGCGCACTGAAGTTATTGTGCACTCCATTGACTGGTATAAAATGCTATATACAGATACCAAGATGCTGTGATGCATCACCGAGGGAACAAGGCATTGTTTTTACAACTGGCAGCAGCTAATTTGCACCTCAAAAGCTCAAATACCTGAACCATGTCCCAAAATCCCAGAGGTGTTGAAATGGAGGCTTCATAGATGCAGAGCAGGACATATCAGGAAGTTCAAACCATCTCTCTGCTCAGCTTTCTAACCATATGACTACACAGGGGTTTAAAGAGGAGTGGCTAAAGCAAATGAGGAGGATTAGCAGAGCTTTTCAGTAACTGATGGTGTCACGAGGATATATTGAGCTGTTAGCATGTCATGACAGTCGTAAAGCTATCATACAGCAGCAGCCTTCAGTCAGATGACTCTTCAAAGTTAAAAGACTAACTGCTCTCAGAGATCCATGCTGTCCACAACATCACCATTCACAGGGGATCTTTGAATGTACTTGGATGATATGGATCCCTTGCAACGTGACGTCACGCTCCCTTCTCGCTCCCTGGAGGCAAAAAGCTGCTCCCTGACATTGGTTTCATCTGTAGGTTTGTCAATAAAACATCTAAATCTTAAAGTGCTTTGCTACACTGTGACATCTAGATAGTAAGGTGAGAAAAAAAGTCTTAATTAAGAAAAAAAAATAGCGAGGGAGAGGGAAATAGTTCAGTTATTCTTGCTCAACTTTGACAACCATAGTCAAAGTCGAGCTTTGACGATAGTCAACATGTAGATGTGATGTAGAATTCGGTTCAGATACAAAATATAAAAGCAGACCTACACACCAACTCTTGACAGATCATTAGTAGATCAAGTGTTTACGCTAATCAACCACAGCTGTGTTATATTAGCTAGTAGTGGCAGACATAGATAATCTACCACAGCGATCACTTATTGATAACAGCAAAGTAAACATCAAGCCTTAAAACTTAATACAGTAACAGACTGAATGATGTTCTGTTCTTTGTGTGGGAAATGCTTGAGTGTTGGTGTTGAAACCTGAAACATACATGTAAGTTTTTGTCAGTTGCTATGGCGACAAGTCCACGGAGTAGCCCACACAGTGAGCGAGAAAAAAATGGTTTTGAGTTGGTTTTTAATGATTTTCTGTGCTATTTTTGCCTTTGCTGTGGCCACATCCATCTCCAGGTTCCATTTAGTGAAAGGAATTATGGCTATGGATGGCATGTAAAGGAATAGTCTTTTTGCCCCCCTGCGTTGTGCGCATGCACGAAATTACCGGATATTGACCCTTTGCATCATTCGAGGCGCTATAACAGACATCGGAAGTGAAGGTCGGGAGGATTGAACAGAGCAACTGAAATAGTTTTCCCAAGTAGTTTTTGCCAGTTTATTCATGGCTTCTGCTTGTTTTAATGAAGCTAATTTGTCAGTGAATGTAACACACCTGTTTGGGGCTCACAGACAGCGGTATTTACAAAAGTTGGAAATAGCTAGCTTAGAAACCGACCCATACCTCCTCCCTCCTGATGTGTTGATCAAATTGCCAACATCGCCTGAATTCATGTTGCATGATTTATATCACTGTCAAACAGCGTTTTCTCTTACAACGCAAGATTTTATTTTGAGTTATCAGAGTAGATATGCAGCTGTTAGGTCTTCCTATCATTGTTCCTCTACTTTTTGTTTATCTGATGAATTCTAATAGAAAAAATGTTGTGTTTTGTGGTTGTAGTTCAGTTTTGTAAAGGACTTGCAAGATACAGTTATGTTTGCAATCATTTTTTTCACTAAGCAAGTGATTTAATAAACTTTACAACTGAAGAACAGCTTCTTGATTGTTCTTCGTCTCTGGTTTCAGAATGGCATCGGAGGCCGAGAAGAAGCTGGATTAAGATCAAGGATTTGAGAGGTTTCAGATGTACCACAGGCGAGCATAGGTGGGCATGCAGTCAAACAGGTGTAGAGGATTTTGTCCAGAAAGAAGGAACTGCCAAAAAATGGGTAAGGTTCCAGGTAATTAACCTCTGTGCCAAGCATGTGGTTGGCTTGGCACAGAGAATTTTTCTTTCTGCAGGAGTTTAAAGAGAGACTTGAAGCAGTTTACCTGGGAAAAACAAAGTAGAACATGATGAAATGCAGCACATAAGGGGAACTGGCTTGATACTGCAACTGCAGGGGAAGGGAGTCTGTCGGGTAGCCAACATGATGAGCTCAAGTTCTGCCAGCTGCTGCCTGTTGGAGGTGCCTCACTAGAAAAGGTGCAGGATGTACTTACATACTTTGCTTGAAAAGTCACAAAGCTTTTGTGACAAATCAGAGGTCAGTTAGGATTAATGCTGTTATTCTTGTTATCCAGTTGTCCAATTAGCTTTCCTCAATTCTCTCATGATAGTTTGCTTGGAAATTCATTTATTCCACCTGGCAGAACTAGTTCTGTTGAGTTTGCAGGCTGCCTTTTTTCAGTTCTAGGTTTTCTGCGGCGGCACTAAGACCATGGCTTTTTGATGACCACTACAAAACACTGTGTTTGTTTTTCTTAAGGCACTTTTTAATTAATTTGGCTGCAAGCTTGGAGTTGTCCATTTAGAAGACCCATTTGTGCCCAGTCTTTAACTTCCTGGCCAAAGACTTAAAGTGTTGCAATATTCCCACATGATGTTCTTTTATTTTGATGCCTTCTATTTTGTGAAGATCACCAGTCCCTCCTGCTGCAAAGCACCCACACAGCATGATGTTGGAATAGTACTCTCAGCATTGCAAGCTTCGTCTGTTCTTCCTCCAGATGTAATGACGGTCATTTCCACAAAATACTTGAATTTTAAATTCATCAACCTAAATGTCTCCAAACATTTAGGTTTTTGTCTCTGAGTGCATTTCCAAACGGTAATGTGTTTTTTTTGTGTGTGTGATTTGCAGTGATGAATTCTTCGCTGAGTGGCCTTCCAACCCATTCTTGTACAGGATTCTTACCAGCTTCAGCCCCAATCTACAAAATGTCCTTTTATTCAGGGGTTAAAATGCTGATTTCAAAACTAAATACATTAATCTGGGACACAAAACTAATCTCCCTCCTAAAAAGCATGATGACTGGACATTTTTATAACGCTTATTATCGCACATAATTATTTGAACGGATGACATTTCACCACTTATCTTGAAACTGTTCCCAAGAATGAACCAGACATTCACAGTTTTCTTTTTCTTTGATTGTCCCATTAAATTATTATTATTATTTCAGGAAAATACAGAAGTTATGTTCTGGACTATAGTGTCACAGATTGCTGTTCTGCGTTGATTTTATTTTAATAATTTCACAAATCAGAACACTACTTCTTGTAGCAGCGTACCTGCACATAGTTAGCTGTCATTCTTAAGAACTTGCCTTCTGATAATGTTGTGAGCTTTGACATGGGTCTGGTTGAAAAGCACAGTGAGTACTTGCCAGCCACTTTGGGTGGCCATACTTTTTATGCAGGGCACTTCCTTAAAGCTTCTAATGACGAGTGACCCTTGCGTGAACAAATTCTTAGAGACTAGGTCAGGCTTTTAGATTCAGGGGAGTTCCTACTGCAACCGTCTATCACGCCTGGAAACCAAGCAGTCAAGTTGTGTATGAACAAACTCTGTAGCCTTCCATTTTAAGCTCAAAGGGAAGTTATTATTTCCCAACAGCATGGGTTTTTAGGACTTTATGACGGGTGAATCATTCATCATTACCGATCGACGACAATGTTTTTGCAGAACTCTGTTTAAATTGAGCGTTTGTGTGCAGAGTGACTTCAGGAGAAGACAAAGAGTCCTGAGTTGGTATGCTGGGAGCAAAACCTGAGGAGCAACCACTCTGACAAAGAAAACCAGACTGTTGACAGCAATCCATAAATCAAACAAGGTCAGTGCTTCTTTGAAGATTAGGGAGTGACTTCCCACCAGACTTACACCAACAATCACCTCAAATTAAAAAGAAAGCTTTATATGAACATTCTTTCAGTATTATTTATTGTTTCTGCAATTTCATGTTTCTTAAAAACCTTCCTTGTGTTACCAAAGTGGTCTAGAAAAGTAAAAAAAGAAATTCTAATTGCATTTATTAGATGAAATGTGTGAATTTCAGTAGGTGTTTAGTAAGCATACATTAATTTTGTTGGTAGTGAGCTTACAGCAAGAACGCAACATGTGTAACTTTAATTGAGCAAATGTAAATCCAAATTTAACCCAAACATATTCATGATGCAAGCTTGGTATTGGTTTGATTACACCATAGTGCCTTGTCATATACTATAATACAAATGGAGCTCATAATGCAAAACAATCTTAACAGGTCATTTGATCAGTTGGAAGAAGATGTAAAAAAAAAAAAAAAATCAGACTAATCTAAAATTGAAAGTCTACCAATAGTTTTTATCATCCAAGAGAAAAGTGGCATTCATCCATTTTTTTATACTTGCAAACTGGTATCTATGGAGCTCAGTGAGTGAGTGATTTTGGGGGGGTGCAGGTTGTAACACAGGACCAACACACGAAGTAACTCCTCATGGATAACATGCATGTGGTATGCAGAAAGACTCAGATTCAAACCTAGACTCTTTTTGGTGCAAGGCAACAACAGTGCTATGAACTGTGCAGAGAGTTTATTTCAGTTCAGATTTCACTGAAGATTTCCAGCATTGAAAAAGATAAAAATCAAGCAGTAGGAATTATTTAAATGTCTTATTTTTATTGCTATGAGAAAATAATAAAACCAGATACTGGAAGTGCAGGGGTGTGTCTAGAATTTTCCAATATTTCCTAATATTATAACAATATAGTCAAAATTACTGGATCATTAAATATCAATTGATAAAGGCCTAAGATAGCTTGTTTCATTGCATTTAGTGTTTGTCTTTGCAGCAGTCCCTCCTTCTGAGGAAGCCTGTGGAGACAGTGAAGAGGAACAACTCCCTCCTAACAGTAGGAAACTTCCAGGAGAAACAGGCTCAGTAAGGATAGCCACCTGCTGCTACCAGCTGGGCCCAGGAGGGAGGAGCAGACACATAAAACACTGAAGGACTGATCAAACAGAGCTGATTTATTCATTTCTATGGTTGCATTTTGTAAGCAGAGAAGGACAGAACACCTATCCCTGATAAAATATGACTTAAAGTGGACTTCCTATATATCTAAATTAAGAAACTGAAGAAAACTCTTCTCTCAGTATGAAACTTTGCGAGACAAAAGGTGCATTCTAATGGCAAGAAGGGCAAAGAGGGTTTCTCGCTGAAACCAAAAAGCCACATTGTGGCCACAATGTGCTAATTTATTTTACCAGATTTTAAAAAACCCAATTACTGGAAATCAAATTCCCTTCCCTTAAGGCTTGAATGCATTTTAAACTATTGTAATGTGCTTATTGGACAACAAATGACACTCAGACAAAAAAATTGTTTTACTTAAGTGAGATCCTTATTTTACACAATACTCGTGAAGTTTGCTTATTTGCATTTGTAACAGGTCCCAGATTGTTCCGCACACTTGATTGGCTGAGAGCTGGTCTGCCTCTCCCAACCTGAGCCCCCTTCATCTTATGCTTTTCATTTTATAAAATACATGTTGGCATTAATTATTTAATGGCTCTTTCTGTGTTGTAGCCGTCATAAAGAAGATGCCTCTAAACTTTTGTCTCCACGTTCTGTCTGCCTCCTTGCATCCTGCTCTCCCTGCGCTGTGGTAACTGTGAGAGCTGGACTTGTTACCAAATGGCTTTTTTCCAAGTAGAGGCGCCTGAGAGCGCACAGCCCGCTGAGTGGGAGCGCAGTCGCAGGTTATCCATCGCCTTGTGCAAGTTGTGTACCGTCACTCCGCTGCCTCTGAGATCTTCCTTTATATAGACGTGAGACTTAACAAACCCATCTCATTCAGCTGCGGGTGCAGATTGTTTTCCTTTTTATTCTTTTGTGCCCTCTCTCCACTCTGCACCCCCCTGATTGGGCTTTATTCATTCTGCGTGTTTGTAAAGGCGATTGTTAGTGCGCATCATCGCGGGAGCCAAAAGGTTTGCCACTGTTCCATAGGAGATTGGTGAGTATTTCTTCTCTCTCTGCATGTTTTAATATTTTAACACCTCCAGACTGCAAGCCTTGCGTGAACAAACTGAAATGGGTTTAGCTGATTTCTCCACACCTATGGCTGGTTTTACACACTTTATTTGTTTTGTTTTTTGTGACTAAAAAAGTGCCATAAAAGCAAGAGAGTTAGTAAATGGTTGTTTCCTGTTGTTTTTCTTTTAAAATTTTGAGATTTTAACATTTCTGTTATGTGAGATTCTGCAGTCAGAGTTTTATGTATTCTTAAATTTGCACATTATGATAAATAGGCTGCTGTGACTTGGTTCAAACTTTTACCAGAATGTCTCTCCATCATATTTGCAGTGTTGCTCCATACAAACTTCCAAGGAATTTCACATGTTCTGATTCAAAATCCTGTTAACGTTTCTACATCACCTTTATACAGTCCTCGTTTGTCTTACTTCTCAGCAGGCTGCCCGAGCGTCATGACAGCTGAGAAGAGTGGGCCTGTTATAAACGGAAAACCAGAGGATGGCAGAGACCCGGACGGGTCCAGCTCCAGCCTCGACAATGACGAGTACAACGAGAGGGGCATGTGGAACAACAAGATCGAGTTCATCCTGTCTGTGGCTGGAGAGATCATTGGGTTGGGCAACGTTTGGAGGTTCCCTTACCTCTGCTACAAGAACGGAGGAGGCAAGCGATAAAAGTGTTGCTTTATCTCTGCAGCTGTAGGATGAACAGCTACAGAAAAGCTTGTAGAATGAAAAGCTGGCTTTTGATTCTACAGAGTGGTGACACTGTGAGATACAGTGAGATGCCTTGCAAAATTATTCATACCTCTTGCAACCTGCCATTTAAAATAAATAATCTTTATTTTAAATGGCAGACCAACAGAAAGTTGAGCACAAAAAGTGGTTTGCAAAAAGGGCAAAAAGTTTTTCAAATATTTTTTAATTCAAGAAGTATGGCATGTCCTTATATT
Source organism: Brachyrhaphis roseni (assembly GCA_903066815.1). NCBI lineage: Eukaryota > Metazoa > Chordata > Actinopteri > Cyprinodontiformes > Poeciliidae > Brachyrhaphis > Brachyrhaphis roseni. The sequence goes on from CAEFZY010015204.1 coordinate 41,023, forward strand.
TAGCACTCCTTAGTTGATTTAAAACTCTGTTTTTTTGCTGCAGTTACAGTAAGTCTGTGGAGTATCACTATTCTTCTTTGTAATGTAGCTCCAGCTTAGTCAAATTGGATGCATCTCATCTGTGGACAGCAAATGTCAAGTCTTGCTACATATTGTCAGTTATTTCCAGACCTAGACTTTGACTGTCTCTTTCTAAAATATTAATATTCTTTGATCTATATCGAGTTCTTGCTTAATGTTTACAATTGGAGAGTAAGCCTCCTATACATTCTGCAGTATTTTGCGTCCTTCAACAAGTTTTCTTCCAGTATTCACATATACTTTACTCTGACCAGCTTCTTTAACCCTACTGAAGAAAAGCATCCCCACAGCATGATGCTGCCACCACCATATTCTAGGACGATAGTTTGTCGTCTGAGAAAAGCATTTTCTTCTACATGTTTACTGACTGTCATGTTGCAAATGCCAATCTGGACATTTAATGGATTGTCCCTTCCATAGACGGTAGATTGGTGAAGAGTACTACTAATAGCTAGCCCGGCTACTGCCTTCCTGTGCAACTTGGCTCGATTGTCATCTCCTCTCAGTGCTCCGTCTGGACTTTCTCCCTTTGAACTGTATGTCTCCGGTAGATTTTCTACCAGGCCGATCAGCGAACAGAATGAGAAGTTGTGGGAACGATGACATTGATTTTCTGCGCAGTTTTAGAATTGTAGTCTGCCTGTAGATTTAGGAATAACACATGAGGAAGTGAACAAAGCTGTTCAGTGCGTGTTGGTCACTCTTATAAATATTTAATTAACACTCAGTATGTTCATGTTGCTTTGAACAAGAAGAGTTGCTTGTTCAGAGCAACTCTTCTCTCTTCACATTGGGGGATACTTGTTTACAGCACAGGCAATTTCCAGCAGACTTCTTAGCTTTGAATTGGTTCATTACATACATCACTGGCAAAAGGTAAAATTAAAACTTGTACGCCTTCACCAAGCAATCACTTGTCAATAGCTAAGGGTCCTGAACCTTTGTATGTAGCAAAGCGTAGAACAGAAGCCATAAAAAGCCATGTCTTACATTTCCTTCACTTCACAGTTATGACACTTGTTGCTCTTCATAATGTTCTAATAAAACACATTCAAGTTTTTTGGTTAATACATTGTACGTTAAGTGTCACATTGCTAGTCTGACTTCTTTGGTAAGGCACTGCAGTTATTTTGCACACATATATCAATAAAAAAGGCAGGTTGCCTCATTAGACTGAACAGCAGGGTGCAACTTCATGTCTGAAAAGGTCATCATGCATTCCAAGCTTGGCATCGTAATGAGTATTTTCATCTCTTTTTATTTGAATAGAATTAAACCCTTTACATAATTCAGTACAGGATTTGAGAATTAACCTTTAGACTTATGTTGTATAATACTTTTGCATCTCCTGAAATCATAAGGTACATTTATTTGTGTGCATGAAGGTGCCTTCTTTGTGCCATACGTCATCTTCTTCGTGTGCTGCGGTATTCCTGTATTTTTCCTGGAGACGGCCTTGGGTCAGTTCACAAGCGAAGGTGGCATCACATGCTGGAGGAAAGTTTGCCCGTTGTTTGAGGGTAAGAAAACCCTGGATTTATTTGATTTTAGGTGATACACTGAGATTTAATTATCAAAGAAAAAGTAGGAGAGAGAGAAAGTGTTTCACCAAGTTTATTGATTTACTTTTGCTTTTCCAGGTATCGGCTATGCAACACAGGTGATTGAAGCCCATCTCAACGTGTACTACATAGTAATCCTAGCCTGGGCCATTTTCTACCTCTTTAACTGTTTCACGACTGAGCTGCCGTGGGCTGGCTGTGGCCATTACTGGAATACAGGTAGGTGGTTAGGGGAAAACATTTTCTTATAACAACAAATAAATCTCTTCTAATTTAAAACAGAAAAGACCTTTGTGTTAAATTCTGCTGTGCATGTACATTTGATGCCATTGAAATGAAAACATGTCACTGTGTTTTCAGAAAACTGTGTTGATTATTACGGGGAGAACGCCACCAACATCACCAACCCCAATGCAACGTCTCCAGTCATTGAGTTTTGGGAGTGAGTAGACTTTATTTTTCATTTTCCTCCTGCTTATACAGTATGTACAGAACTACATCACAGCACGGATTATACACAGAGATTTTCACCATTTGTTGAATAAAATGCTTCTATCTGGATGAGAAATGCTCACTAGGTCATGTTTTTCTTTGATCTGCCAAATTGTTAAAAACTGAGATACTGACAGCTCCAAGCTGTGTCATTGACCCCTTCCCTCCCTAATCTCACCCCCAGTAATTAGTCAGCCTTTTTCATATTTCTGTGTCAGCAGGCTATGGTGGGCCAGCTGTCTCCCAGTTAGAGCCATGACTGTGGCAGCAGATCATGGTTTGTTAGTGCGTAGATTTGACCACACTTCCTGTACCACTGCCAGTAGCTTTGTACACATGACTAGGTCGGATTTAATCTGATGCCAAGTCACAAAAGCCTTTAAAATCAATATGTAAAAAACATATTTGGATAATTGTCACTCAAACAAGAGCAAACTGAGTTTCATAACAATTATGACAACATCTAGTAGCTTTAAGTTAATCCTAGAAATAAAAGGCCACAGAATAAACTGTCATGTTGATAGAAGTTGTCAAATTTTATTAAAACTGTGCCAAGATGGACTAGCATTTTGTTTATTAGCAGAAATGTTTTCAGTTTAGTTTTAGCACATTATTGTTGTATTTATGTAGCCTCTGTGTTCATAAATACAAAATTCGTTTTAGGTTTCTAAGTATAACAATGAAATTTCTTAGGTTGTTATTAAAGAAAGCAGTGTTATATGTTTACTTAGATTTTCTTTCTGTCTTGTTGAACTTCTACAACAGCCAGCTATCATCATTGAGATAAAAAAAAAACATAAAGTCATTAATATACATCCAAGCACCCACTTTAGCAAATTTACACAAATCTTATCCTGTTGGCTGACCAGACCAGAGGGTGGGGGTAGGGGCTGAGGGTGTTGGATCAGTTTTATGGGTTTCCACCAAGAACATGTCAGGATGATCAATGGCTGGTCAGAAGCCCTGAGGGTGAACTTGGTGGCACAGATTTTGGCAGGGACGTGTGGCTTTGTGGCACAGACTCCTGCTTCTCATCCTCCGTCAGTGCAGTTGCCGGGTTGAGCTTCAGCAAACAGGAAATGCACTCTTGACTCAACACTGCAAACAACATGTTGTTGGAGATGGCATGCTCACTCTTTTGCACCCACATCATTTGGCATATTTCGACAAAAAATTTCGTTTTTTTCTCTATGGTTTATCAAGTTTGGTTCAAATTCATCAGTGACGCCCAGCAGGCCGGATGTTGAAAGGAAAAGCATAAAGTGTCAGCCCATGACTGATGCCATAAAGAAGCATCAGTAAAACTCTTAGAGTCATAGTCTTGTCCATAGCAGCTGACTGGCTAGAGATAGGTGCTGTAAACAGAGTTATTATGTTTTCTCTCTTTTAATTTTTTTTTTTTCATTCTCTACTGAAGGCGTGAAAGGTGCTGGCTTCTTGATATACGACATTACACTTAGTTCATGCTCTGCATCAACAAAGATTGTGCTGGCCTTCAGTCATTTAATTTAGCTGACGTTTACCTGAGACCATTGTCTGGAAACTGACGTTATTTTTGGATGTTGATTGTGGAAAAATTGAAAGTTCGAGGAGACTGCAAAGACACATTGAATCTGTTGTAGTTGTCATGCCAGGCCACTATTTGGCGCTGTGATCTTAGCATGTTGTCAAGTATGCATGGACTTTAGACTTTTAGCTTTCATCTCATTAGAGTAACCCGTCTCAGATGAACCAAGTGCTCATGTAACACATATTTTTTATCAGTAGTTGTGTTAAACTGAACAGGTTAAATAGCACAATGCACTACATTTACAAGCATCAGAGTGCTTGTTAATAAAAAGAAATCTAAATGGATGTTATTTATTGATTTTTATATCAATCACTATGAATGTAATAACATCTACTGTCAATCTGTTTCACAGAGAAAAGCTATTGACGGTGCACCCCTTCTACTTCCTTTCCCATGTAAATAGTTGTCTTCGGTTTTTCAAAAAGGCCAATTTATATGTGACAATGGTTTAAAGGTTCACAAAGGACTATTTGGCTGAACTAAATTGGATTTTAGTTCAGGATTGTGTCCTTTCCAGATGCAGAAGTAGCAATAGATTTTGATTTTGTTTTTCTCTTTGTCTTGTTCCATTTATGAATTCTTAATCTTCTGCTAAAGGATGCTGAGCTCAGCATCATCTCCACAATCGAGTTTTTATCAAGAAATTTAGGTTTTATAAACTCTGGCAAATATCGTGTTTGTATGTTTGTCAACAGATTTTAGTGGTTCTCCTGCATCACTGCCAGGGAGTTTTTTTTTTTTTTCTACCAACAGTAAAAAAAACAAAAAAAAAACTGTTGGTAGAAACACTCTTTGGGGCGCAGAGGAGCCACAGATAGGTTAAGGTGTTTTTTGTTGGGAGAATAGCCACCTGTCACCTCTTGATCCTTATCATCAAGTGAAATAGGATACCAATTATGAGGAAAATAGTTCCTGGATTGTCCTGAAATTGCCAAGATTACAGTGGTAGTAGTACAATTGCAGTTCACTAATGTTTTTACTGGTGTTTCTGGTCTCAAAGCAAAGATAGGGCTTCTTTACTGCAGGTAAATCCCTTCAGAGTTGGTGTCTGAATTCTTAACAAGGTTATTCGAGCAAAGAAATGTTTATTTCATGCACTGTCTCTTGGCGACAGACAGAGATCAGATGTGTTTAGAAGGAGCTGGGAGTGGAAGAATAGTAAAAAACTGTATAAACCTTTAAAACAATCACACATTTTTAATTTCATGTTCAAGATTTGTTTTTTCTGAAGATAAACAAGTCAGTCCTTCCAGATTTGTCTTTATATTTGATCCTTGGTGTTGTCGACCTTAGAGCAAAAGTGGTTATAGATTCACACACTTATGTGCCCAGGGAATGTGGCTGGCCAGCAGAAGAAATGGTTTTTCTATTTTTACTCTGCTGCGGCACGCATTTATTTATTTTTCATCATCTTCCTTTGGAGTTCTTACTTATTTAGCACAGCTAAATGCTTCAAGGCTAGTCTTTGAAATGGTGTTGGTGACTTTTCTTTCTGGGTTCAGTTCTCACACTGAACCCAGTCCTCACACTTTGTTTTGCATAATACAAACAAAATATCAGAATTTGCATTGTGTGCAAAAAATCCAATGTGTGCGTAAAGTGATCATTCTATAATTGCAATAAATGCAGTGGGTTTCTAAACTGAATTACATTGAATAAAGGTGTGCTACTAGTTTTAATTCCTTACAAATGATAAATATTTGTTGTAAATTAATAATTTTCTGTGTGTATTTGGGCCAAATCAGACGGAGAGTCCTGAAGATATCAGATGGTATTGAGCACATGGGAGGGATGCGCTGGGAGCTGGCCATGTGTCTGGCTCTGGCCTGGTTCATCTGCTACTTCTGCATCTGGAAGGGACCCAAGTCAACTGGCAAGGTAGGATTAAGCATTGCATGTTTACTGTTGTGCCTTATTATGAGAATTGGGAAGTTGGTTGGAAAGGACGTTCCTTCAGTGCATTGCAAAGGTATTCATAGCACATAAATTTTGTAACGTTAAGAGAAGATGAGATGCAATTTATTGATCACAGAATTGGGCTGTTTCTGAGCAGCAACATGACATGCAGAAAACAGTCAATTTACTCAATGTAAGAAAGACGGAAATACATAATACAATATTAATTTCCATATGGTAAAATAATGTTATCCAAAAAATCTATATTTTTAATACACACATTTGTGCAGATGGAGCAATGATGATGGGCAGTATGAAGCCCATCCTGTATTTGTCTGTTTGACAGCAGAGCTGTAAAAGTATTTTGGAGAAAGTTGCTCTGCTGTCTGTCCAGTCTGGTGGAGGGGCAGGCCCAGTTTGACCATGATGTTTCTTCAGTGTCCTTCCCTCCACCACAGTCTCACTCATCTCCAGTCTGAGACCAATTACAGATCACAGAGCATTATTTATTCTTCTTTGTTCCCCAAGGGTGGATGAAGAGCATTTTTGAATATTGTAAGTCTCACAACATATTCTGAGTGGGATTCTGGTCCAGACTTTGACTAGGTCATTCTACAGAAGGCATACTCATGTTTTAGCTCCGGCTGTAGGCCTGGATCATTGTCCTTCTGAAAAGTCACATGGCTTGTGACAATCTGCTAATGGGACTTCTAATGGCTCTCTTCTTGCCACTCTTCCATTGAGGCCAGATGTGCAACGTGCAGGACTAATAGTTACCATGGTGACAGATTTCCTCACTTTGAATTGTGGGTCCATGCAGCTCCCTCTCAGAGTTACCATGGATCTCTTCACTGCTTCTCTGATTGTTTTCTGTTTGCATTAAACAAAATTCTGTTATCCACCCATCCATCCGTCCATTTGTTCATTCATCCATGCATCCGTCCATCCATGATGCCTATTTCTAGCAGCCATTGGGGGAGAGACTGGGTACAGAGTTGGACTTTATTTACTACTTAAGTGGCTTGTGAATGCAGTTGGTGCAAATTTTATTTGGAGTATCAAGGGTGCTGAAACTATACTTTTGAATTAAAGTAAATAGCTTTAATCATTTCCCTTCCAGTTGGTTTGTTACATAAAATGTTAAAAAAAAGACAGTTCATATCGCAACTTCTAAAATAAATTCAGCATTCCTATTCTGATGGTGTTGGTATGATGCACAGAAAGGTTTTTTCTCTTTTGTTCTTAAAAACAAGTCTCCAACAGGAAGCCAGATGAGTTTTCTTCTGCAAACGCAAGACAAAAAGGCGTGTGTGCTAGACCTACTTCTTTTCCTCCTGTCGCAATTTCCATTAAAATTTCCTTGAGTCTTCTTCTGGCAGCCTCATTGAGGGACAGTAAGGACTCTACACCCTCTTATGAGAGCTTAGCGGCCCCTCAATATGTCTTCACAGATTCAATGAGCCAGAATGAGGACGAAGATAGAGCCAGACGAAAAGAGGAGAGGTGTGTACAGAAAAATTAATGGGTTCACATAATACACGACGGGGGGTAAAAAAAGACAACTAAGTTGTGACGCCTATATCTCCATAAAGTGTCTTTTGTTGGCTGTGAAGTAAGAGGGGGGAATGCTTCTTCATGGCCAGGCTTTAGCAGCCAGTCCAAGATTGATTCCTGTATTTACTAGAGGAGAAGGGTTCGTTCATGAGAAGCATGTAGAGTACATCCTCAGCCTCTCTCTATCTCCCTCTCGTGCAATGAGAAATTAACCACAGCTCGCTTGTTGTAAGAGAGAAAGAGAGAGAGAGAGTCTCTTTCTTTCCTACGGACCCTCCAGCTCATTCACTCAACACTCTGCTAAGCTGTTTGCTTTTGTTGGCCGCATTTGCCAGCCATTCTCACATTTAAGCCCTGCTGTTAGATTTACACCGAGGTTTAACCAAGAAATTTGTGGTGGCTTAGATGTCTACCCGTGGTGAGCGGGAGAGAACAAGCAGTGCGTCAAAAGTTCGTGGAGAGACTGAATATTGTCCTTTTCATTGCAAGAGAGATTAAGACAACCAGGGGGAGAAGGTTTAGGATGTGTAATCATTTTATGTGACAAATTACAGGAAGGTAATGCTACAAAGGGGGACAAATTTTCCCACACCCTCCCTGCTGGCATCTCTTGGATTAATCCTCGAGTATGCTCACTGTTCAAACTGAGCTTTGATCAGGTTTATTTAAAAGGTTTAAATCATTTTTTAGAGTTAAGGATGTTCAGGATATTCAGTGAAGTAGAATGCCTTGTCTCCTGTCTTTCTGAACAAGTGAGTAAATCACAGCCTCATGCTGGTAAAGTGGACTGAACTTCTCTGGAGTTGGTTAAGAGCTTTACTCAATGAATGAAGTCCATTTCCTCCTCCCAGAAACGTAAAAAAAGGAGTAGTCATTCATGAAAATGCTGCACCCAGTACAGAACAGCGATGTGTCCACAGTGTCCAGTAGCTGCTGTGCACATTAGTGCATGTTTGTAGCATGTTCACTCTTCTTCCTTTCCTTTTTTAAATGAATGAATATCCATTTGTGTGTGAGCACTCATGCACTTCTGCTCGCGCTTCAAAGAGCTGCACATTTTCCCACACTGCCAGGATCACTCCTCTGGGCTCCTCCTGTTAAAGAGACGGGGGCCAGAGGAGCCCTCTTTTCTTTCAAGGATCCTGGCCCAGCTCTGCTCTGTCCTGTTCTGTCCTCAATTGGACTTTGACTCAGTGCCAGAAAGCCAGGGGATGTATGTTGCTCGCCTCTGCCTCCCAAGAGCCCGGAGTCTTTGTTGGGGAGAGTCTTGAGATGTTGAGCACAGTTCTGAAAAACCTGAATGGTTTGGTAAAAAAACAGAGCTGGGTTTAGTGTGAGCCAGGACTTGCTACTGTATGAATGGTGTCACTAGATGTATGTGTCATTGTTTTTTGAAACCGGGCAGATAGAGAGTGGAGTGAGTTTAAGGAATGATGATATAGTAGGGCGACTGTGGCGGACTGGTAAGAGCAGTCGTCTTGCAATCGGAAGGTTGTAGGTTCGATTCCAGCTTCCACATGTCGATGTGCCTCTGGGCAAGGCGCTTAACCCCAAATTGCCTAACGATCTGCATATCGGTGTATAAATGTGTGTAAAGCACTTTGGGTGGTCAAAAATGACTGCAAAAAAGTGCTATATAAAAAAACAATATTATTACTGATGAATGTATATTATATTATAGGATTGTGCATTTGCAGTTGTTATGGTGTATCTAATAAGTCATATTTTGTAATTTCAAAGACGATCTTGCAGCACAGCAATAACCTCCAGGACATTATTCTGATGATTCGCGTGGAGCAGGCCAATTGTTTTGTTTGGCTTCAGCTTAATTTAAAGTGTGTATCAGTAAGGGCACACTTATGGACGATATGACCTAAGATAAATCATGATGTGGATTTTTTAAGATGCACAGTATATATCATGATGTTTAAAATAATTTCATTGACCAGTGATCAGACCATGCAGACCTTATCGTTGATTCTTCATCTGGAGCGGATTAATCTAACTTCTACAACTGAAATCTCAGTCACTTTTGATTGTGAATTAGTTGTAGATAACCGTTGTTGCTATAGAAATCTCTTTATCAGTTGCATTTTCCACAAAGAATCAGAGATATAGGACATATTGTCCAGCCCTACATGACAATATGTGCAAACCATATTAAGTTTTGTTGAAAAACTATTACACTGGTCTGTACTTATTGTTCCCCTCTGTAATCTGACATACCCTGTTAACAGATGTGTATGTGTGCTTCTGCAGGTTGTGTATGTAACAGCTACATTTCCGTATGTCATGTTGCTGATCCTACTGATCAGGGGAGTCACACTGCCTGGAGCTTTTGATGGCATCAAGTTCTACCTCTACCCAGACATTTCACGTCTCTCTGACCCTCAGGTAGGTGTCGATTCTCGCCACTCATCTGCCTTCTCAGAAAATAATCCTAGAAAAAGTTTGTACTAGAACATTTACACCAAGCTAATCAGACAGGAAAATATATATTAAATGTGGTGCAGTGTGTTCCTATTTGATCATTTGCTTTTGTTTTATTTTTAAACTCACAAAAACTTGCAAGAATACAACTAAACTACAGTAATTTTCACTAAGTTTGAATGTGTGTTCTGCTGAGGCTCTTTTATGAGATTGAAAGTAGATATCAACATTCTATACATTAATCCCACAGTTATGTGTTAAAATTTTATTTTATTGGTCTGATGTTATATACTAATCTTAAATGTTTTGTTGTCTTTATTTTAAAGCAGAAAATTATCAGAATTTAAATAAATAAAAGCTTGAAGACATCAGTCCTGGCGTAAACAACATTTCACTTAGTGAACTGAGTTACTGAAATGAGTCAAATGTTCAATAATATTCTAATTTATTGAATATGGCTGTACATGTAGGGATTAGTTTTCATATTTAATATATTGAACTTTGTGTTAATGTCAGCTTTCATGATACTACGGTCACTCAGATATGTATGTTTATGTTTAGAAGATGGCAGCCAATCAGTATTAGTCTCTGATCCTCATAGAAACCAACGTTCAAGGTTTTAGATCAACTGACATCATTGTAAAAACCTGGAAAAGCAAAATCTCTTAAACTTTGATAGTTTAAATCAATTGTCTCGACTTTTAAATTTTAATAACCTTATCCCAAAGATGATTAGTTGAACGATTTGAAAGCAGTAGCCACAATAATGTCCCAATATCTTAGGAAACATTTGTTGATATTTGTGCTACCAGTTTCTGTGAGAGTTGCAGTTTTATGGGATATGTTGGTCTGATATTTCATGGTGTTGACAAATAACAAATGAATCAAAGAGACACCGAATGATGCACGCAGTCTCAGTCTCATTGAACTTGTTTGACAAAGCAGATAGTTTTGTGTCCTTAGCAACAGGAACAGGATAGTGAGTTATGACGACGTCAAAAACAAAATAGGTTCAAGTGGAAAGACAGTACAGGGAGATAAATAAGATTGTTGTACTTTTATTGAGTTTTACCTGATTACACCTTTTTGGAGTCTACATTCTGCCAGCTGCTCATCACTAATTTAACTTACAGACCCATTTAACCAAGAATTACAGTTCCCTGGAGCATTTCTACAACTGTCTGTTTGCAAACTGCATTAATTCTGGTTGATAATGTGAATCTTGACAACTGTAGATTAGAGAAGTAGATCTTAGCATTCCCAGCTTACAACCTCTGTCTAATAATAACCAACAGCAGTACTTAAAGCTAGAAAACACTCTCACCACAATAATTAGTAATTAAATTAAACATATTTTTAAAAACAGATCCCAAGCAGTGAATATTAAAGTGATAATTGATGGTAGTTTCTCTACCATTTTCTGTTTTCTATCCTCTTAACATGCCAAACTTTCAAAAACCATTACCTTAAGAATGTGAAATGTCCTTTTAGTTTTCACTGTATTGCTTCACAAACTGTAAAGTTATTTGTTAATTAATTTTGTCTTATTTGAAGTGCAAGAAATTTGCACCAGGAAGTAGACCAAAAATACTACGGGAGACGTCTGTTAGCCATTTTCTGATCTCTCCGAGAAAATTTTGGAACATAGCAAGGTTTTCCCAGTTTCCTACAATCCAGGCATGTTGGAACAATCATGTAAATCCTGATCATTGTGGGGATATTTCATTAATCTAATTTCTTCTGGGATAAAGCTAACATCATTTGTAATTAAGTTAAACATTAAATGTTAGGTAGGTCAATACTTAATTTAGCCAAAAGGAAAATAAATAAATAAATAATTGAATTTTAAGAAGTTAAGTAAAGTCTGTGGCATTAAAGTGGTTTCATAAAAATTCTCACCAAGCCTTCATATGTTGGTTTTAGAGTGAGAACAAGTTTACAAATCACAGCCTGGCAGGAAACTTTAAGGCTCTAATTTAGCAATTTCATTTTTAGTTTTAGACCTGATTTCATCCAAGCACTTGTTTTCCACTCTGCACTCTGGCAGACACATCATGTAGAGACTTAAATGTATGTGATAACGAGGAAAAGTTTCTGCCTGATAATTACCAGAGTATTCAGTCGATGTGAAAATGTGCTATCAGATAAACCCATCTGTTCCACCACAACTTCCTGCCAAGAAAAGGTGTTATGAACATTTTCTTTCGAGGCGCAATTCTAGATTTGGATGTTATGCTGCACCATGTTGTACTTTATAAACACTGAAGTATTGTTTGTGTTTATTTATGTTGTGCTTTTACTAACACAAGCACAACATCCAAAGTCCTTGCATTGGAACACTGTCATTGACTTCTGATGTACAAAAATCTAAAATGCAACAGAAAGCGAAACACAAGGAAGCAAAAACAAAACCCTTTAGATAATTTAACCTAGTAAAGATATAAATGTATTTAGATCAGTTGATCTTTTTCATTTTCTATAAAAAGTGATATAGATGAATGGTGCTGGAGGAAAAAAGAGAGAATTCAAACAGCTATTAAGAGTGATGGGCAAGTGATAAAATGGACTCCTGGTGGGTGGAGGACATTAGTTTTGACCTTAAGTTATATTAGCTTCCTGTGGGACAATCAGTGCTCTGTTCTGTTTAAAAGGCAACATGAAATGTGTGTGTGGATGGTTTCGCTTCCTCTAATCTATTCTATCCAATGTCCCTTCCTTTCAGACCTTTAGCATCTTCTCTACACATTGCATACTGTTTGTTTTTTGTCTCAGTCACTTCTGCATCGTTTTCCACATCTAATGTGGCAGATACACAGCACAATTCAACTTAAAAACAACCAAATTTGTTAGAGAAAATAGCTTCTTCATACAGAGCAGGTATTCACAACCACTTAACTTTTTCCACATTTTGTTATGTTACAGTCTTATTCCAAATTGTATTAAGTTAATATTGTTCTTCAAAATTCTACTCACAAATATCCCATTATAAAGTCATGATGTCTTGCATTCACACCAAAGAGTTCAGTGTTTATCTCATTAGACCTGACAATCTTATTTTTCATAGTTTGAGAGTCGTTCAGGGGAATTTTGGCAAATTCCAGTGTTTTTTATTAAGGAGTGGCTTTTGCCTGACTGCTCTGAGAGGGCTAGGGTTAGGGTACCATCATGTTTAGGCATAGTTATCTCTAGATGGAACAAACATCTTTGTCAGTGGTTGAAATAACGAACAGTTCAAATCAGAAAGCTAACCTGAAGGGTATTTTGCTCTGCACTGTCACTGTGAGTTCACGTTTCCATTAAAAAGTAACAAAGGACTTTATGAGAAGAAAATTTACGTTTTCAAATTTAGTTGCCATAATATTACAGAGGGTGTTGGATAAGAAACGCCCTCGTAATCAAACAGATTTGGAGAACTTTAAGAGCTCAAAGTAGGTAAATGTTGCCAATCTAATGTGGGATGCTGAGAGGCTTCTGCAAAAGATTTTATTCAATGCTGAAATGCAAAACAAAGGAGTTTCTTCAAAGTATTAGGATCATCAAAGGAGACAGCTAAAATATAAAATTAGTACTATTGCCAGAACTTGCGAATGTATATATATTTTTGTCTTACATCAACGTGTAAGTTAAGTACTTTAACACCCAGGTTATTGATTGTTTTGTTGTCATAAATATGCATAAGTGAAGCTGACATTTTAGCAGTGGTTTGTAATGGTTCCATATCCATTGTGTAAATATCATACAAATTATGGTGTAACTGAATGAAATTAGCAATTTATACTTTACTTGTTTAAGTTGATTGTCAAAAATGTTTAATTCTTAAACCATAACCTCCTTTTTCCTCTGTGGTACGAATGTGATGTGACACAGAGATCTATTCATACCAGCTGGTCTTCAAACTCCCTTTTTGAAAAGAACTCCCTTAAAAATGGCAGGCATGCTGAGCTTTATAAATCAATAAATTGCTAAAAGGAAATAAATACTCGCCTTAACTCACCCAGATCTACAGTCAGGGCAATACTTAGAACGTTTAAAACTGGAGTTGTATTTATCTTGCATAGTGGGAGTGGAGATGATAAAATCGCCTAAACTCCCTGTTTAAGAATAAACAGTTTTTAAGTTCTAGATAATGCTGTTTAAGTGGAAACTTAATTTAGAAAGAATTTGATAAATCTTTACTAGTGATGCCAATATTGGAAAAGGGAACTGTGTCTGCAAAGAACAGCCTGATAGTAGAGGTTACTCAGCGATCAGTAATACTGAGGGACTGACTGCTTAAAAGCAATGAATGCAGAAGAGCATGAAGTGTGAATTTGCTTAACGGAGGGGAGCAGGACTGACCGCCATTGGTCCAGATGTTTTGTTCTCAACCAGTCATACAAACATTAAGGTGGATTATCTCAAAATGCATGACTGAGAATCTGAACCAACATTTTGCTTAACTTTAGAAGTGTTTTCTTAGGTATATTTTAAGACCTCTCCAGTTCATTCATTGATCATCTTTCTTATATTTCATTCTTTACTATGCACCATTGAACCATCAGGAATAGTTTCCTGGAGCCGTAGTCTCAACATAACCTAACACAAGAATGCCAAATTAGGCACAACATCAACAAGTGATCCGCTCTGAGCCTGGGCCTTTAAGGTTTCCCTTCGCTGTGCAGCCATCAGCCGAGGGTGAACTAAAGGGAACATTAATGAACATTAGGAGAGAAAAGCCCGTTCTTCCACAGGAACAGTCCTGTGTTTGTGAGGTCACAGAAGTTACCCTGGTTACTCCCAGGAGGGAGCAAAGACCTTGCGTTTGTTAATTGTTTTTCTGTGGGGAAATGAGATTAGTCGCTGAATGGTGATGTGAGAGAGTTTTCAAAGAGTCATGCTGCATTAAGTTTGAATTTGCTAGCGCCCCATGCTATCCTGTGGGTCCTGGGTCCCGCGCTGCTCCGAGAATGAGTTTCACCAACGCAAATGTTTAGGTTTACCAAACTATTTTACATATGTACATTTCTGTGTTTTTGATAGATGAAATTTAATGTCCACACAAGCATTAAAAACAAAATGTAGTGCCAATGTATGAAAAATATGTGCATTATATTAAAACGTTTAAGATAGATTGCAATTAATATTTTTATGAATCTAATATTTGAACATTGTGTAACAATTACCGGTATGTGAATTATATAGGTCTGTATAACTCAGTTTATATTAGCTTAAGATTTAAATTTCAAATATTTAGAAAAAGGACAATTTACCAAACTCAAAATTAGTTGTTGGTGCATGAACCAGCCTTTGATTTCGACTTTTCATTCTCCAAAGATGATTTTTTTTTTTATCTCCTGCTAACTTCAGGTGGTCAGTTATATTTTATTAAGACAACATTTACTTTTATTTTAGCCAAATTAAAACTTCTTTATCAAAAAGTTATATATTTTTTTTACTTTTATGGTGAAATTGGACAATAAAGACATTTCAAAATAACATTTTAAAGTCTTAACAAAACATCCTATTTCTCCATCACCCACTTAGCTTTACATGGTAAGATTTCTTCCAGAGATTAAACATATTTAATATAATATTAAGCTTTCACTGTTGCTCTTCAACTTCAGGCTCCCCATAGAGAACAATGGAAGAGGATTGTAATGAAGTGACTTGTGTATTTTTAGCCACTGAAAGATTTTGACTTCCTTCAGAATCATGCAACTGCTCCTTTGAGTCCATCAAAAAGAAAAAAAAGTATTTCATTATAGTCACTCCTGCAACAAAAAAGAAAGGGTGAAAGAGCTGTCAAATATTTCTAGAAACTATTTAATTAAAATCTGTTCTTAGGGAGTTATACAATAAGGTTTTAATTTTGTGGTTTAATAATTTATAAATAGATCATAGAAAGAAATGTGGTTGTCCTGAGGGACTTTAATATTGTTGTCATTAAACTATGCAATAGCCTAGTAAAATAACAGGCAATGAAAGCAGTGGTTTCTGAAAGTTTAAATCTGTTATGCTGTTTATATTCAGACAAGACGTGACATAATTGTGACAGGTCTGAATTCAGCTCACACCTATTAAAACTTAATTACCGTAATTGCTTCATTGTTCAGCGCTCTGAGCTATATACACTATTCCAATATAACCTAATTTATATTAATTTTTAAGTGAATAAAAGTTCTCTAAAATAAGTTGTTAAACCACTGTGAATCATATTAAACATTACTTGAGAATATTGTTTATCATTTCATACTATTTGCATTCTGGTCTTTGACTACTTACTTACATGTGCTTGCTTCTTTCCTGTTCTCCATTATATTGTTGTTAAATTCACATCAAAGCTCTTCTATAACAAAATCTTGATCTGTGGTTTCTGTAGAAAACTGAAATCACATTATATGATATCAGTAACACTTTCATATTTAAAGCTGAGAGAAATGTTTGCAATATCATAAATGTAATGTTCTTTCTTTAGACTGCTGGACTTGAATGATTACATTTTGACTCGTTGCATGCCTGGAGGATTCATCTGCTCTACGAGGTGGATGCAGAATCCAGAATGTAAACTTTTCTGATGGTTAAAACTTGGACTTTCTATATAAGTAGGTTAAGAGCAATAGGAAGATATGTTTGTTATAGAACCAAAAAGATGTGAATAAAGACGTGTGTCAACCCTCTTAGCCTCTTCCCTTCATTCTCTGCAAGCAGAATATATAATCTGTGCTTGCAGATTATGTATTGGTCTTGAATTTATCCTTACTGTCTTTCAGTTTGCACCTGTCATTTGGGTAGATTAATGTACAATATTTAAACCAGAGAAGGTTGAGGGTTGATTCCATAATTAATTTTTAGACTCAGCAATAAATTATTTAATTCTTTCTTGTATGCTGCAGGTGTACCTAGCCTAATTTTTCAATTTATTATTCTCCTCAGTTATGTCTAGCATTTTTGCAGAATTCCAGGTGGAATTATGTATTAGGCGACCGGTTTTAAAAGGACTATATATTTACCCAAATGAAACACTTCTCAATGTGTTCATTTTACATTTATGCTGTTCCTTTACCTTTGATATTACTAATAGGTGTGGGTGGATGCAGGAACCCAAATTTTCTTCTCCTATGCCATCTGCCTGGGCTGTCTCACTGCTCTTGGAAGTTACAATTCCTACAACAACAACTGCTACAGGTAGTAATATGTATATAAACATAGAGTAAAAGGGACTGAATGGCAAAAAATGTGTACTTCTTTTGCTAATCGTTTTATCACCTCTTCTGTGTGTCTTTGCTCTGCTCCTCAGGGATTGCATCATGCTGTGTTGTCTGAACAGCGGTACCAGCTTTGTGGCAGGTTTCGCCATCTTCTCTGTTTTGGGTTTCATGGCCTATGAACAAAATGTTCCCATCGAGGCTGTGGCTGAATCTGGTGAGAGAACATGAAGTAATATACCCAATACTTCAAAATAACAACAGGAGATTGTAGATATGGTAATCCTCAAAGTGAGTCTTGACACCCATATATGATATTGTGCTAATCTAGATTAACCCTTCCATGGTTATATAACTCACTACTCCTCACTTAAGTGTTTAAAATGCTGCATTATGGTTTATTCAACTCATCATGAATAATTTAGAGAATGTGACAGAGCAGAGAAGAATTGAGATGTTTGTCTTAAAATACATCTAGGATGTATTTTAAGACAAAAAACACATCCTAGATGTATTTAATGCTTCAGATAAGACTTTATTTACAGAACTGTCAGAAAATAATTCCCAAAAAACATAATGTTGATCCTCCTATTTCTGTCGCTCAACCGATGAATTAGGCTTTTAAAGGAGACACATTATGCACTTCTGACTAAGGGTGCATTTACACCAGGCCTGTTTGTCCGCTTTAATCAAACTCTAGTCCATTTGCCTAGAAAATGTGGTTCATTTGGGGAGGAGTGAATGTGTAATTGAGCCCTGATGTGAGCCAAAAAAGCAAATTCTGGTCTGTCTCAGTTTGGTTGAAATGAACGCTGGTGGGATTTGAGAATGCATATGTGAACACCAAGCAGACCAGAGACTACACCAAAAACAGCAACACACTACTGCGCAGTGCATGCTGGGTAAATACAATCAAAGCAAATGTGGGAGTCTAGTTAGAAAAATGGCTCATGATCTTTTGCTAAAGACAAAAGAGAAATCCTACAACCGCTAAAATCTGACGCCTTCATATTTTCTGATGCTTTTGTCTCACTAACTTAAGTGGTTCTTGGTGCAGTGCCACAACAGGAAAGAGGGGGAACAAGTTGCTCAAAGGGTTTGGTTCATTTCACAGCGCAGTGTGAAAGCGAATTGCACCAGCCGAAAATGTAACTAATGTTGAAACTTTGGTCACTAAAAGAACTATGTCTACCGGACTTTTAGATGTGAAGACACCCTTAATTTCCTGAGGTCATATAAGGAATCAGTTGTGGTTTCTGATATGGGCAACATGGGTCATTAACCTAGACAAAAATGTCTTTGTTATGAAAACTTGACATTAACCAAGAAATCATGATCTGACATAAATTTGTTATAAAAGTATTACTGATTAAACTTTAAAAAATATGTAGCTTTATGTTATTAAAGCTCAATTTTAATCAGTAATACTTTTATAACAAATTTATGTCAGATCATGACTTCTTGGTTAATGACAAGTTGTCATAACAAAGACATTTTGAATAATGTCAACTTTGTATTAGAAGTGTCATGCTTTACCGAATGACACTTTATGACAACAGTCATAAATGTTCACAAAGACCTACTCATGTTCATGACAGGTGTTATGTCATGTTTATGATGATGTCATGACAGTCTTATTCACAACCCGCCAAATAAAGTGTTAACCTCTTTTTTCTTTCAGGTCCTGGTCTTGCTTTTATTGCATACCCCAAAGCTGTGACTATGATGCCTCTATCTCCACTTTGGGCTTGTCTCTTCTTCATGATGCTAATCTTCCTTGGTTTGGACAGTCAGGTGAGAATAAATATTGTGACTGAAGGATTGTACAAACCAAATAATCCTTACATCATCATATACTTAACACAATATATATTGTACCGCAAAATAAGCTGTGAGTTAAATCAACTGTGTCTGTGAATGTATTTGTTGGTTTGTTTGTTTTTCAGTTTGTGTGTGTGGAGAGTTTAGTGACAGCTGTTGTGGACATGTACCCAGAGACCTTCAGAAAGGGTTACCGCAGAGAGCTGCTGATTCTCTGCATGTCCATTGTCTCTTTCTTCATAGGACTCATCATGTGTACAGAGGTAAGACACCGATATATTTCTTACTGGAAGTAAGAAATCTTTAGAGTAGTTATCAACTTAAATTTTTTTAAACCTTAAAAACTGCAGAGTTTAAAGTTAACCTCAGAAATTATTTCACAGTGAGCCATTGCTTTACATACCTGCCTTTCTTTCCTGTTTCATTTCCTTTTTTATGAAGTTATATCATATGATGGGTGCATCAGTAGGACTTTTCTGATCCTAAATTTTAAGTTTTTGTTTGGATCTTGTTGTTTTTTCGTGTTTTTTTTATATTTAGTTGTGATATTTATTGTAAAATATGTGCACTATCAACATTATAATCATAATCTGTATCATCACCATCATCATCAACATCATCATCATCATTATCATCATCATCATCATCATCTTCAACATGATCATCATTCACAGGTAAGATTTGTTAAGATACCTCTTTGTGCAATCTTTATATAGTCAAGCTCAAATTGATTCAAATTTAGATTTGAAATTATTTTCATTAAACCAAGTAAACCAGGTCGAAACAGATTACCATAGATAGACAGACAGAGACAGATAGAAGTGTATATTCTAAAAAAATAACCTAAGGCAATCTCAACATAAGCTTATTTCACAGTTGTTGATCCATTTCAGCCAGGAAACTCAGGAATTCAATACAATGTTAAAGTTTAGTATGTTTTCTGAGTTTGGTGTTATGGAGCTGAAGGTTAAAGAAGTCTGACCTCTTTATTAGCACCTCCACTCTTTAGACAATTCGTTCTCCGCAGCTTCCATGAAGCTACTGTAAGTAAAGTATTACAAGAAACCAGGTGTAAAATCTGATAGAGGTCAAAGGGTTTCCAGGAGTGTAGCTCTGTGCGACGATAGATATAAGTCATAAATCAATGTCTTAATATATTTCTGGCTCAAAGCCACAGAAGGCTTTCTCACGATTACTATGATTTACACGCTTTGCAAAAAGATGCCAGAGAAAATGCTGGTAGAGCACACTTTAATATCTGTAGACGCTGACCTGTCATATTGTTGTGAAACCAGTATAAAGTATAAACATGTTTAGTCTGAATCTACGTCCTCACAAGCCTCTGAATCCCTTTATGTGTTTCACCCAGCTGATGTTCATGTGAAAAGCTGACACCTGTCTCCTTCTGTTAGGGAGGAATGTACGTCTTCCAGCTGTTTGATGCATATGCAGCCAGCGGGATGTGTTTGCTGTTTGTGGCAATATTTGAGTCCATATGTATCGGCTGGGTGTATGGTAAGATGAGATTTTAAAGCTGAAATGCAACTAGTTTTTTATTTATACTACCACTGACTCATGTTGCTGAGTTTGGGTTTTTGATGGTTGTTACAGACTTGAGCAAAGCAAGTTTCACTCTCCTTACTGGAAGAATATTGTTTTTCTGCCCTCTGGTGGAGAATGCACAGAAACACATGCAGCATTTATTTATTATGCTAAAATTATAAATCAGGTTATTAGGATGTAAGAAAAATACACATTTTTATATTGACTTGTTCTTAAAGTGTGTCTTATATAAAGTTGTTTATTACTGTATGGACATTATGTAATGACTAAAAAGAAAGTATGCATGTAGAAATTCTTTGGTACATGAACATTATTGTTGGCTTGTATAATTCATGACAAAAATTCAGCTAAATAGTCTGCTGTTACACAAAACGCCTCTGGCTCTCTTGATGTTAACTTTCAAAAAACATTTGTTCACATCACGTCAGAAACGTAGCCTTACACAACTTTGAGCTGTCAAGAGACATCAGTCATGTCGTTATTTTGGTGATGCATGCAGAATCTCCTGAGTGAGACTTGTTTTCTTGCAGGAGGCGACAGATTCTACCTAAATATTGAGGACATGATTGGATACAAACCTTTCGTCTTGATCAAATGGTGCTGGATGATCCTGACCCCGGGCATCTGTGCTGTGAGTAAGAGCATGAATAAGAGCAGACAACACACAGATGAGCACACAAGTGGCAAGCGACAAACTAATTCAAATGACTTAGATTTGCTTTTTCATAGCTTGGTTTGCATGGAGTATTAGTTTCAAAAGGCGTACAGTTTTTTTTTAAATAAAAATGATAATCAAATTAAAAAAAATAAATACACCACTAGCTTCCAAAAAAATGCTTAAAAATATTTAAACAGTTTGCAATTTGTCTATTATTATCAATAGTCCGATATTTTGACTGAGCCCTTAATTTGTGAATTTATTGAATAAATATATTAATAACTTCTGTGCCCCCTTTTTTCTGCTTGTCTCCTATTAATCTATAACAAACTCCACCAGTGACTAACCAAGAACTGTGTGTGCTATTACATTAAAAGTATATAAACCCAGAAGGTAGTTCCTTGTTATTTAAAACCATGTTTTCACCATGATTTTCAAACATTGTGTTTCTTTTTGATGCAGGGAATTTTCCTGTTCTTCCTGATTAAATACAAGCCTTTGAAGTACAACAACGTGTACATCTATCCTGACTGGGGCTACGGTATCGGCTGGTTCATGGCTATGTCCTCCATGGTGTGTATCCCACTGGGGATTATCTGGATGATCTGGAAAACTCCTGGGACCTTTTCTGAGGTAAAGAAATCTTACCAAGAAAGGACAGTCACTGTTGTTCTTAATTATTATTGCATTTGTCACGTTGACCCTATTTATTGGCACCACTGATGGAGATGTGTAAAACCCCTAAAATGAAATGATATTTAATTGCAGTAACTGTTTATAATAAAATCACTTATAGCACTGCTGTTGTTACACATGGTGTTGATACTTCATAAAACCTTTTACGGCCAATGGACTTTGCTTTTTCCTGTAACATCTCACACTATAAGGCTGGAGATAAGGGATCTGTGAAATTTTATTTTTTAACACTCTCTTTAGAGTTGTCCATTGTTACATGTCCTCTATAGTACAATCTTCAGCTCTTCGAACAAATTTTAGTTTTCATAGGAGATTAGTCAGAGGACTAAGATTGTTTTGATAGACTGATGTTAGAACATGAAAATAATCTTCCAAAACGTTTTTGGCAGATTATTCTGAACAGCTGGTTGGCATATAGATGGGGTCTAATGACTCTTTTGGAGATTTGGTGATACTGCACTCTGACTGTGAGCTTTGGTGACTTTTTTGTTACCTACCTACTAACATCCTTCTCATTGAGCATAGGCAAAACATACTTGGATTCTCTTCTAGTTTAATAGTCAGTGGCTTAGAGTGGATTTTTGTTTCATCTCATATTTACACTATAAGAAATGTCCCTGGAAGATCTGTTCAACTTAAAAAAGCAAATAAGTAAAAGTCTTCCATCCTGAATAAATGTACTCTAAAAGGGGATGGATTTTTCTTATTTTTTATGTGGAAAATCTTGCTATTACAATAAAAGATTAATTTATTAAGGCAAATTCATAGATATTTGCCTTACCTAGATGGCTTCCAATACATTGACTATGTCATAGAAATTAAAATTTTTTTCACAAGGTGCTTTTCTTAATAAGTATATAAATTTGTGTCGGAATAACAGCTAAACCTGTTGTTCTATCAAAGTTAAATAGGTACTGTGATCTATTATAATCAAAGCACTTTAAGGGTGTATTCGCACCAGTCGTGGTTAGTCCTCTTTAATCGAACTTTAGTGTGTTTGCCTTGAGTGTCTGGTTTGCTTGGGGAGGTGAATGAATAATTCAATTCTGGCATGGACCAAAAAAGCAAACTCTGGTCCGCCTAAAAGCCTAGAAATCAGTTCGGTTGCACATGCATGTCGATGCCAAGCAGACCCGAGATCCTTCCAAAAGCAGGAAGTGGACTAGAATGCAGGGAATTCTGGGTAAATACAACCAAAACAAATGGAAGAATATAATGCAAGAGAGAGAAATGGCTTGTGGTCTTTTATCAAAGACAAAAGAGAAGTACTACATCCTCTAAAATCTGACACGACTCCATTTTAATGTAAACATTTTGTTTACATTACATCTTCTTCTGAGGTTTTTGTGTCATTTCCTTCAGTAGTCCTTGGTGCAGCGCCACCACAGGCGAAGGGGAAGTACAAGTTTTTCAATTACTCTGGATTGTTTAACACATTCCAAGGTGAAAGCAAACTGCACCAGCAAAACATTTTATGAAATAAATGTTGCAATATTGGTCCGTAATCAAACCAAGTCTATTGAGAGTAATCTTTGATCAGCTCAGCAGACTTCCACACTTCTGCAGCATCCGTGAGCCAAACATGGGCATTCTTGGAGTAAAGTTCAAAAGCTGCCATGTCGTTAAGCTGGGTGTGAAAACCCCCAAAAATACCCTAAAAGTCCAGAGGAACTCCTATATATTTGTAACTTTCATCAGAGTAACACTTTATGTCATGATCATTGTGGTGTATAAAGTTAACACATCTATTCTTTCTTTCTGATTCTTTGCAGAGAATGAAGAAGCTGACCACTCCCAGTCCTGACCTAAAAATGAGAGGCAAACTTGCTGCCCTCAGCCCTTACGCTGTCAATGATGCCAAACTTAAAGCAGATGGCAAGATATCCACCATCTCAGAGAAGGAGACGCATTTCTAATTGATCCGGTGACTGACCGAGCTGCCAGCTGTCTTAAAGGACCAGTCAAATAAAAATGAAAACCGTCACAGCATTGCAGGCCACCACACAAGACAAAAAATGGAAACAAACGACTCAGAGTGCTGTTTTTGTTTTGTAAAGAAACGAGTCTAAAAAATGTCGATGCTCATATGTAGTCTGCTTCTGTTTTGCACAGCTTTTAAATAACAATTATTGTCTTAACTTTCACGCTTAAGCAGCTGTTTCCTCATTTTTAGGCATTAATATTTAAAGACGTGTTGATTTTGTGTGCTAAATGGTCAAATCCTGTCCTGGTAACTTGTCAGTAATGGTCTCACTTGTGTCTGTGCCTTTAGGACGATAACAGCATGTTCTATAAGGCTTGCTCTCTACAATCATTGGCAAATTGCTGAGATCCTATTAAGTAAAAGGTACCCAAATGAAACTGAGATGTAGCAGCTGGAGCGGCATTCTGAATACATATTCATGCTCAAGCTACATGAAGGGGGCTCTATAGCGCTGCAAGTTGTAATTTACCATTGAAATATAAGATCTAAGACTGTGAGTTTTTAAAACTTTAGGTGTTGTAGACCAGCATGAAAACAAAGAAGAAACTAAACTTCTACATAAATATTCACCATTTGGAGCATTACAGTATTACAGAAAGACAAAACAATTTCCTTGGTTTAAAAATCTTTTATTTTGAGGTTTACACTACATTTGTTCACATGGATACAAATAGATGTTTGTGACTCGCAGGCTGAGTCAAAAACACACCTCTTTCTCCTCTAGCCGCCCTCCTTAAAGTCATAGATATCTGTCGTTTCACAGTAATTATGCTGAGACTAACAGAGACTGACAGATAGATGTGCCTTCAACCCTGCATTTTTATTTCGCGCTCCGCCTGTAGAGAAGAAGATGGACACGCATCAGATGAGCATTTCAGACCTCATCTGTCCCCTTTATTTTCAGTCTCCTCATCTTTTTGCTCTTTTTTCACTGTTCTCCCTTTTCAGCCCCTGCCTCTTCCTCTCTGCCTCTTTCAGTGTTTTCTTCTTTCATCTATTCTGCTTATTTTTCCGCTCCCTTTCATCGCACGGCTGGCTTGAATAATTACACCAGTCTCGTATGAATGAAATATAATACTTTGCATTTTATTACACATTTATGCCTCGGCAATATTATTTCTATTGATTCTGTTGAAATTCTCTGACCTTTTGTTTGAAACTGAGAACCACATGGTTTAATTTTTGTTTCTGTCTGAGCCACAGGGAAGGTGAAAGCAATGATCTAGTCTTCTGTGGTGGGTGACAATGAGCTGGTCTCATTGTTTAAATCAGTCAAATGTCCTACACGCACTTAAATTTCTTTCACTTTCTGTCTTTCTTGTGTTTTCTGATGAAAATGCTACCAGAGGAGAGCATCTGAGGAAATTGAAGCAAATTCTCATAATGTTTAGGGGGATGCAAAAAAGTAGGTGAAAAATTCAGGAGTTTGCGAGAGGAGGAAGTTTGTGATCGAAAAGAATATAAAAGAAGCAGAGGAAGTGTTAAGTGTTTGAAGCGCCTCCTCTTAGCAGTCACATTCTCCCTAGCAACTAATCAGCCCTCTAGGTGCTGGTGCATTTTAACGTTATCACCTCTTCACTCATGTTTCTGCCAGGTACTAGTTGTGTGCATCCAAAATCCTAGCGTGCTGTTTAACACTGATCACACTGCTGTAGTCATTGGTTTACTTCCTGTCTGTTGAAAAGTCTTTAAAATGAATTTCTGTAATAGAAAGACAATATTTCAACTTTTGATATGCTCAAAAGAATCTGTAATAGAGATATATTAAAAGGGTTAAATACTGTTCAGCACTGTTCTACACACCTTTTGGTATTCACTGGACACACGAATTGTCTGCTTACTCATTTTTAAAAATAAATATGAAAACATTTGATTCCTGATTGTGGCTTTTTATTTGTCTTCCATTCTTATGACAATTTTTTTTCAGAGTTAGCCAAAATCTGTTTTAAATAACTGTAAGGCAAAAAAGTCTAACAAACAAGCAAAAAAACTTTAAGAAAATATGAGTTTTTATTTGTTTCTGTGAGCCCATAATGACTACGGTTCAGTATTCTGAAATATTTTTACATAAATGTTCTCTGATATTTCAAGGAGTTTAAATTGTCCTGCACTCTCCAAGGCTCCACAGCATCATACATCATTCGCCTTACTGAACAGTGTACAATAACTGTTATTCAATGTTTTAAATTGTCATTATTTACATGGTTATTGTTTGTTGCCAAAATGTTCCAGGAGCATTTAGCATGTCAACATTTGTGATGGTAGGACATGAGCCACATTTTGGCATGTACACTTAACTCCATAACTATTCAGATTTTGATACAAATGTATTCTTATTCATTCAAGATGTTTATTTTTCAAAGCAAATTGGTAGGTATTTTTCAAAAATAAATATAAAAGGATTATCAATTTTTGAAAAAATAAAATTATTTACATTTTATTGAGAAAAATGGCACATCAAAAATTATTTATAGCCTTCCATCCGATGCTAGCGCCATAAAACTCTTCTTATAATTGCTGACCAGCTATTTACATGTTTCCATTGGTATTTTGGGAATTTATCTTTGGGAACAAGGTTTTTAGTCTTCCTGACTAACGTTCTAATCTTTTGTTGTTAATGAACTTTTTAACAAGTAGTATCAGGTAAGTCTCTGTTGGTTATGTTATACTTGCATACACAGATATTATTGATTTATTATTAAGCAACAAGAAATGCTGCAGTCTCAGCTACCTTTTAGGATTCTCTAGATTTTGATTATGTACTCAAATCAAAGTCTCTTGCAAATGTTTACCAGGAGTACCTAGAGCATAGGATGAATGTTTCCCTAAAATTGTCAAAAGGACTTTGTTTCATAGCTGTTTTTGTATGTTAAAATGTCAGCCATTCACCTTCATTAGTTTTGTTTACAGTTCAACTACAATCTGGAAGGGGCAGAGCTGATTGTACTTCTGGAAGACTCTGTCCTTCAGTGTTCAAGTGCTGCATATCTTCTATAAGTTTGTTGCAGAGAGTGATATCTCTTCAAGGACTTGGTTGGTTGTGGTTCTGTTCGGTGTACGAATGTGGAAAATCTGCAGATTAAAATTCAAAGAAGGATTCTTTATAAAAGCTAGGAAATTACACATAAACATGAGTGCTTGACAACAACAGATTGGTTTCAGTCAGAGGCTTCTTCAGAACCGCAGTAATACAGACTGCTACAGGAGATTTTTTCTGCCCACAGACGTTAGCATCTACAATAACTCTTTGAATTACCTTGAATGATATGTGTCACATAAGATGTGTGTAGTTTTTAAGTGAAGCAGTGTTTGCAGTTATGCCTGCACATCACCTTATCTCTTGAGAAAAAGGCATTAGTTTAGTTTTTCTGGAGATGCCATCTGCAGCTGATCCAACACACAATATGTTGGACATATTTTGCCGTTGTGTCACATTGTGGTTTTACAACTTCTAAGAACACATCGTGACCTTTCTGGGTGTATCATCAAAGGAAATTGCATTTAAATAAAAATTATTTTGAATGCCTCCACATTGCTTTTTAAACTGCAAATATGTTTCTCTCAAGTGCTAAAAATATGGGGTCCAATAAGGGGCTCAAACGGATCCTCTCCCCAAAAGATAAGCAGACTGACAAACGTGATGGAAACCGCTGCAAGAAAAATCACAAGTAGCCTTCATTTTCCTCCCTGTTAGTGTAGTGATTAGGAATGTGACAGTGTTCAAAGCTGAGCAAAAATTGTGAAGGGAAGTAGGGAATTAGAAAATAATTACAGTGTTGATCAGCTGTCATTGGCATTGTAGCTAAAATTGTTCTTCTAAGAGAACTTTGTGCCTAGTAAAAAACTTAACTGCCTTGGAAAAGCATTTATATCTTGGATTGTTTCCAACCACAAACAAAAACTTAAATATATCTTTAATTAGGATTTTATATCATGCATTAACAGAAAGCAGTATGCAATTATGAAATTGTACAAAAGGGATGCATTGTTTTGATTGTTTTTCTCTACAAACAAAAATCTGAAAAAGAATGATGTCCACTTGTATTCAACTTTTCTTTCTTTTAATGTTACACCTCTCAATAAAACCCACTTCAACCAGATCTTTTCAAAACTAGCCCAATTAGTAAGCAGAGACCACCTCTGTGTAACTTAATCTCAGTATAAATTGAACTGTTTGGTTAGAAAACATTGATAACCAAGAAGCTTAAATTAAACAAAGAACACGTCAGGCAGGTTAGGGTATAAAACTGTGGAGAGCTTTAAAGCATGATTCGTTTATATTCCACACTTTGAACATCCCCTAAACCACAGTTGAACCCATTATCTAAAAAAAGAAAGATTGTACCACAAATGAAAACCTATCAAGAATAATTCACCCACCTACACTGGCAAACACAGAAGCAGCCAAAAAGCCTGTGGTAATTTTGGACTGGACAACTATTTGCTCTCTGCACATATGGTCTTCATGGAAAAGCAACAAGAAAAAAGCCATTGTTTTTAGAAAACCACAAGAAGCCCTAATTCAGTCTCCACACACGCCATGTAGGGGACAAATGAGGCAAAGGAAACAATGTGGGGAAATATAAGGCGGAAATTACTGCTGACTAAAAAAAGCTATGCTTACAATTGATTCATTCATTTATTTTTTCATATTTTCCCCAAAAAACATAACGGAAACTCTGGGGACAACACTCTGCTTACCGGTCAGATAAGAGTGGAAGGTCTACATCCTGTCACATGTAGCATAAAGCTAGCATGCCATTTCAGAAACAAAACATCCCATATATTTGTATCAACTTGTTTGTGGCCATATGATGGTGTAGTTGTTTGGCTACTTCAGGCCTGGTTGACTTGGCTTGATTGATGGAACCATGCTCTGTAAATCCAGAAGGATAATGTCTATCAGTTTGTGACCTTTAGCAGTTGCTTATTTACAAAGCATGCCAGCAAGTTCACCTTAGAAAAGAAATCACTTTGGACCATGACACTCACTTAAAAACTCCAACCGGCATCTTGACACAAGTTTTTTTTTTGCAGTTGCTAATAAGCACAAAAGACATTTATTAGGACACAGAACACCTTCCCTTTCTGATGTGTATAAGGCCCTAACAACTGCAATATCAACCAGCCTTTTATTGCCTTCTCTAAATTGATTTGCTTTGAATTTTACAGGATATTTGTCATATTAAACCAGGATTTTGTATAATTTTAAGACATGTGCTTACATCTGACAGAAAGCAGAATAAGAAGGAAAGTGAAGTTGAGCGCATTTCTCAACTTCTTCATTTAAAATCTTCTTCATTTACTTTTTATCTCTGTCAAAGTTTTCTCTCCAAGTCCGGGTCTTTCTCACAGTACTATTGTCCTTTTGCCAATTAACAGAAAACTTTGCAATCGGTAGCATTCATTATGAGAACAGTTCAATTAAGTTACAAGATACAGAAATTAAATTTAAACAGGTAGACATTGGAAACAAAACACCAAACAGAACGAAATAATACGTATCTCTCCAAGGCTTCATATTTAGTGAATCCAAAAGGTCGGTTTCAACCTGTAATCTTCCAAAAAGAGGGCTGATTACGATAGGCTGACACACAAACAGATGCTCGTATGCATGAAGGCGAATGAATAATGTGCTTTAATGACACTTGGGGAGCAAAACAGAAAGAAAGAAGAAAGCAGATATGATGAAAGACAAGTAGACACATTCCATGACATTAACACAGCAATGACTCTGTAATAACAGATACAATTTTACAGTCTAGATGAAGGTTGGAGATGTTAGAGATCAGACAGAAAAGCCTATAACTAGAGACTGCAGAGATGGAGCTTTCTTGCTCTCATTATTCGTATGCAGAGCAGATTAGTTGAGTCATGCACAGTGTTCTGGGGCAGCGCTTCAGGACAAAGCTGCCACAGAAAAATTCAACATGCAGCGGCCAAAAGTCACTCTTGCCCAAAGATCTTAGCAAGCCCATTTTCTTCCCCCTAGTCGTTAAATATAGAATGAGAAAGAAGAATGAAAGTGCAAAAAAATCCTGTTCCTGTGTGGCATTATTAATATTAAACCACCCCTTTATTAGATCCACAGTGCACTACAATGTGGTATGCTAATTTTATTCATTTTTGATCAATATTATGTTTTAATCATTCTTTATAGGAAGGTTTCAAACATTGGCTGAGAATGTAATAAAGGACATTTAATATATGTCTTCTTGGCTCATCAGTCAAATTTTTTTGCTTCTTTGGTGTAAAA
Organism: Brachyrhaphis roseni; assembly: GCA_903066815.1. Classification (NCBI taxonomy): domain Eukaryota; kingdom Metazoa; phylum Chordata; class Actinopteri; order Cyprinodontiformes; family Poeciliidae; genus Brachyrhaphis; species Brachyrhaphis roseni. Next base: position 70,770 of record CAEFZY010015204.1, read on the forward strand.
AACCTTCACAAAAAGCCAGTTTAAGCTTCAAAGATGATCTGACACCTGAGGTTATTTTTCAGTAGGGGGCAGCAAATTCCAAACTACCTGCCTGAAGAGGCTTCACTTTCAGGTAAAATTATTGTACATCGTGTCCTTTGCTGAAAGGGTGAAAGACGGCAGTAAAAATAGTGTCTCTGCTCTCTGATCTACCACAAAAATGCATTTTGACATGGGAGAGAAATAATTAATTCAAGTCTCGTGTTTAAATGCTGAATGCAAGAAGTATTTCTCCTCAAAAACAAACAAAAGAAACAAGAATAAAACAATAACATGTTTTACTTGTATACACGCTATGTGTTTTTAGTGAATCCTTTTCTGCCACATAGGAATTATGACCTATTGGGTTTCTGTATCAAATGTCAGATCAAAGGATTTTCGGATCAGCAACAAATAAAAAGGAAGCGCGACGAAATAGAAATGGGGAGGTTGAGGATCTGACTGATTTGGTGATAAAAAGCTTCCCTGTTGCTGATGAGGGTAGAGAGGTGAGAGCTGGACAGGAAATTGTTAGGTCAAAAGGTGCCAATCTTTTAAATAATAGTGTGTGTGTGAAAGTCTGTTTCCCATGATTGTTAATAATAACAAAAAGTAAGTGTAGTTGACAAACCATTGAAATATTTGTTTTCCTTAATAGCTTTCCAAAAAAATGTAAGATTTACCAAACACACTTAGAGCTAGTAGTTCCTGCAAACAAGATTTTCTTCTTGGTTCAACATTCAGTGGGGACACAATACACAGATAAACACCATCTATGCTCCAACTCAGGGATAAGTTCATTTAGAAATCACCAACAAACCAAAATTAAATCTTTGAATAAAACTGTACAAACAAATTCCAGAAAGACCTGTGCAGACAGGATTCAACTGGAGACACTACTAAAAGGAATTTTAAAAATATTACATTTTAGAAAACTACATGTAAAACCATATGCAAAACATTTTTGTATTTAAATATATATGAAACTATATAATTTAAAGACTTTTTTCTTGTTATTATATGTTATAACCTTAAATTTGAGATGCAAACAGCTGTAACTCCCACAAAACCCACCCTGCCCATATCCATAAAATGATTCTTACTGACAGCAATAATAGTCACTATTACCCTTTGTAGTCGATTCCTTGTACTTTTCAGTGTTTCATATCTATAAACACCACAAATCATGCCATAATTTAGTAATAATAATTTTAATGTGTTTCAGGCAGACTTTGAATATCAAAGACTGACTTACTAGTTACAAAAGAGAGAGTTACAGAAGTACAAAGTTAATGGTTTATAAATGGAGACATCTGGGGACACTCCAGCCATCTGCCTTTCTCTCTGCCACCCTCCCCATCCTCTGCAGAAGCCAGCAAATAAATAGTAATCCAAAACATTGATAAGGGTGCACATTGCTCCGATTTACAGTCGTCATCACCAAGATGTTTGTTACACGTGGTAGAAATCAATACTTAACCAATCTAGCTAAAGTCAGTATCTTAACAGTTCTATAGGAACCTCTGCTTCAAATATTCAGGCAGGGTTTCTTACCTTTATCCTGTTTAATTAATGTGAAAATGGCCAAGAGAGTAAAAGGTCAAACACAGCTGTTCAGCTGAAGCATGACTCAATGGCACAAATCTCAAAGGCTCTGCATTTTCGTACCTGCTTAAAACCTGCTTAAAGTTAATTTAATTTTACTTTTGAGTGAAAAGTGTACATCAAGAACCAAGGTTCTTGATGTAAATAGTTGAACCAAGGACTGCTGCAATTAGGAATGACAGCCGAAGTGCAACTACGGTAATATTTTGCTCAAACA